>NCSK02000072.1:0-125103 GCA_002276475.2 Chlorociboria aeruginascens | reverse complement strand
GGGATGCATTTTTTAGCACAAAGAAAATGAAAAATGAAAAATGAAAAGATACGCAAAGCAAATAGAGAGAAAGAAGAATCTCGTGAGTAATATTTTGAATAATACAACAGGAGGTAATGACGATAGACTTACCATTATACTCTGCCGTAGGATATCGACACAGTGATCAAGATGTTCTATGCCCAGTAGATCATCTTTGTTTGTCATATCGACAGCACCATAAATGCCTTTCCGAATCAGGTTCTGAAATTGTCCATCTTGTCAGTCCAAACTGCGGTATAAAATGATGATAGATGCTCCTACTAAGCAATGAAGTTGATGGAAAACCGCCAATTGAATGACATAGCCACCCCCCTGACCTGGGATAGGAAGAGTTTTGTTATCCATTGGCCGTGCTTCGTCTGTACTTATTCTTGTGATTCCGACTGAAGAAAAATGTTAATCGCAAATGCACCTTTGTGAGTAGGAAATGTTGCTGTAGAACTTACAGTCGTAAAGACCAGCCCAGAGTTTGTTATTCGCCTCCGAAGGGTGCCCTTGAAATGCTGATCTTTCAATGCCAAAACCACTTGAAAATACCACCTGCTCATAGTCAAGAGCGGGTAGCGCGGGAGCTGAATCCCTGTGCCAAGCATTTGGCAATAATTAGCCACTAGAGCGATGACGCACGAGAAATATATCCAGAAATTTCCATACTCACAATAAGTTAAAATTCTGTCTCGTGCATGTTTTGAGAGAATGATCTTCCCTACCAAAAGAACATTCAAGACCACCGAGATGAGAACCACGAAACATAATATGTTTCCTCGACAAATAAGTTTTTGTGAAGGTTTCGGGTGATGAGTTGGAACATCTTGGCCACTATCTTGCGCTGTTGATGAATTATCTGAGGTTATGTTTCTGAGGCGAATATATTGTGTATTTGAGGACATATCTTCCTGCTTGAAATGTTTTTGGAAGGATTCAAAGAAAGCTGCAATCGATTCGAGAAAGAAGAATGAAAGCGTTTGGTACATCCGGATATCACAAATTATTACCAATATTGTTTTAGTTATTATTATGTGAAATTAGTGATTAAAGTATCGTTACTGCCCTAAATGTTATGCCCTGTCTATATTTTATCCTCAATATACCAATAATAATAAGAATTCCATATTTATTTATCCCCCAAAAAAATTGTTAAAAACTTTCGCGAGATGCTACTGGAAGTATTGTTTGTAGCCCAGGCTATTGGCTATTTTGTGTGATTGTATAACTATTGGGCACTTTCAATAACAGGCGTAATCAATGCACAGGAAAGCTTCTTGGCTTTCCAATATTAATAAATATTAATTTATTTTTTATTTTAGTAATATTTTGTATAGTATAACAAGTAATCATTTTGTTACACAGTTCTCGCAGATAACTATAATATTTACTATTGGTTTATGTCCAATTTTACTTGCTTTCTATCAATCATCCCCCAAAGAAAATATTAAGAACTTTTGCGAGATGCTGCTGAAAGGGCTGTTTGCAGGCTAGGCTATTGGCCATCTCGTGTGATTGTGTGATTGTTGGGCATTCTCGATAGCAAGCGTGACAGACGCACAGGAAGGTTTCTTGGTTTTTTAATATTAATAAATATTGGCTCATTTCCTATTTCAGCAATGTTTTGCATGGCATGACGGGTAACCATTCTGTCACACAATTCTCGCGGATAACTGTAACATTTACTATTGGTTTATATCTAGTGTTACTCTGCTTTCTATTAATTAACGACCTAATCTAGCGAAGCTGGCATATTAACAATATGCAGGCAATATAAGCATTACCACTGGCTCACATGTGCTTTACCCCGCTTTTGAATTGCGAAATTATCATCAGCTAAGGCGTGATTTTTCCTATCGAGCTGAAGAGTATGTTGAACAATTAGAGCATAATTGCGAGTCTCGTACTAGCATCTAACACGCCGCTTACCGGACACACTGGATGGTTCTCATGTTTCAACTCCAAATACCATATCGCTTGTATATGATTTTAGTACATTTGAACTCCCATTAGGCTTCTGTTCTCACCTTTCTCAAAATTCTCTACTTTGTAATGTTCTTTTCCCCCCCTCAAAAATTATCCCAGATCAGCCACCAGCATTATTATCCAAAAATGAAATGCTTTGTATTCATTAGTGCATTCACGAGAGTAGCCTCGATAGCTATAGCACCTTTTTTGAGTCTCGAGGTAAAGATTTGCCTTTTGTTCCTCTGATCAAGTCTGCTAACAAAATGCTACCAGGCGGTTAACGTCAATTTTTATATATCTGACCTACCCCCAATAGTTAATGCAGCCTTTACTAGAGACCAATAGTTTATTTTTTATAAATACGAAAAGAATTTCAAATAAAATATTGCTGAATATTAGGTATATTTTTTAATAATACCCTATAAAATTATTTCTAACGTTAAATAAGCTTCCTAGCGGGCCAGGGTTTCTCGATCTCGAAATTTTTAATTATAAATATTATAAATATTTTATAACAATATATAAATTAAATTCTTGGATTTATTTCAATGTTTTTGCAATTATACGCTTTCTCGGTCTATAAGAAAATAATAAACAATAAAAGGAGAATATAATAAGCTAATGTTATTGATATTTTGCTTCTTTTAACAATTTCAAAAAAAAATTATTAGTAAATACTTAATTATTTTTTTAATTTTATTTATTGTTCGACTTTGGCTATTTGAAACGATTACTTAAAATTGCTTATTTTTTGTTCGATTACTTATAATAGCTTTTAATAAATAATATTATTATAGGATACAATATAAAAAATAAATATAAAATGCATAAAACTATAGATTTATAAATGTTTTTTAAAGCAAATTTAGGCTATCTTAAATTTTTACAAATTTTAATTATAAAATTTATATTTTTTAAAATATAAAGCTTACTTAGGAATATATAGAAGCATATTATTTTTTTTTAGGAAAGCAATATAAGCATTAAAAAATTTTTCGTTAGATAAAACCTAATATGCCTTAGCTTACCTATGAACTATGTTATAATTCTTACAAAAGTATTATATATTAAAGTCCGGGAAAGCTTATAAATACTTTATATTTACTTGCTATATTTATACTTGATCTAGCATATCCGTATTTACGTTATATATAAATATTTGTCGGATAATATTTAAGCAATATGCTAATAGCAATAGCAAATCTTAATATTATAATAATAATAAAAAAAAAAAATTAGAAAATTGAAATAATGCGAAAGCTTTTTAGCAGGCAATAAAAAAAAAAAAATAATTAAAAAGCATATATTTATAAACGTAAAACTTAATAATAATTTCGTTATTATTAAATGCGTAATTGCCTATAGCTTTATAATAATTATAATTATAATAAAATAATTTTCGAACCATGTTTTATATTGCAATATATTAAATTTTAGTACGAATTAATTTAAAATTAAAATATTTGAAATTATGCTTTTGCTTCAAATATATCAAAAAGTAATATATTAAATAATGCAGATAGTGCAACCTTTTTACTTATATAAAATATTTATTTTTATATTTTTTGGCTCGTTGAATATAATATATCGAAAATTTATTTGCTTTTTCTTCCTTTTTTGGAATTACGAATAATTAATTTATTTCTAATAATTAGTAAATATTAAATCGAATTATTATTAGCCTAATTAATTTCAATTATTTTAATAAATATATTAAAAAAATATAATTTATAATATTATATATATATTCGATATCCAAAGCTTGCCAGGCCGCATTTATTTCGGGCGACGCAGGTCGACGATATATTATTTTTTATATAAATAATTTATTAAAATAAATAATAAAATATTTTTGATTAACTTCGTTTAATATTAGCGCTTGATATATTTGTTAGCAATCGTAATTATTTTACCTAAAATAACTTTAGCAATAACGGCATAAATAAATACAAAAATATTAATTAATAATTTAATCGTAAATAATTTATAATAATATAATATACGCATAGCGTATTATCAAATTAAATTTATATTTTGTTTTCGCTAATTAATTTAAGCAATCAAAACTATAAAAATTGCTGCGCCCAAAATAAAGCTTAGCAAAACTAATAATAATATTTTGAAAATCGTTAGCAAAGCAAATAGCAGGTTCGGTCGACAGTATCAACGTTTGGTACATAGTAAATATAAGATATAATTCGAATTAAAGTTTTTATTTTTTTCGAAAAATAAAATGCTTTTATTAAATAAATTTAAGGAAATTATATTTTATGTAATAGTTAGAGCGCTTGTATAGCATATAAATAAGAAGACGATATTTATATTATATTTTTTATAAGATCGAAAGTAAAAAAAGCAAAAAAAAAAATTAGAAATAGCAGAATTATTAAACGCATAATTATTTTTTTATATTTCGATTTCTTTTTTGCACAAGTATATTTGGGGTAATTTTGGAACCATATATTCGCTTAAAACGCTATATTATGTAAGGGATTTATATGTTTATTTCGATTTTATTTTCGGTTTTTTTTTTGGTATAAATAATATATTTCTAAATATTTTTATATTTGAAATAATTATTAAATATTATTTTAAATATATTTATATGTTTTTAATTGCTTTTTTTTAAAAATATTTTTGTTATTTTAAATAATTAAATTTATTTATTATATATTTCGTACCAGGAAATTTTACGTTAATTTTACAAAAAATAAAAAGCTATATATTAATTATAATCCAAATATCTTTTGAATTTTTTAAAATTTTTATTATTAATTAATTTATTTATAAAACTTTTTTTTACCGGCCTTGATTCCGGCCCAAATATCTTTCCGAGTTTTCTTTAATTAATATTTATATTAATAAATTTTTTTTCTTAATTTTATTTTAGCTTATTAAGAAATATAAAATTTTAATATCGAAATAATTTGTAGTAATATAAAGATATATAACCAATGATAAAAGTGATAATTTTTTATAAATTTAAAAAATAAAATTTATTATATTTGTATAAAAATTACTTCAAAATAATTTAATTGGAAATTTCAAAAATATTTTAAAAAAGAAAATAAAAATTATTAATAATTATATAAAACTTTTTTTTAAAAATTTTTGTTTTTGTTCGGTTCGTTCGATTTATTATAAAGCTTTTTTTNAAAAATTTCGATTTCGTTCGATTAATTCGTTCGATTTATATAAAGCTTTTTTTAAAAATTTTGGCTTTGTTCGATTCGTTCGATTAATAAAAGCTTTTTTTAAAAATCTTTTGATTCGTACGGTTGCTTATTTGATTTATTTGTTCGATTTTGTTTTAGCAAAAAAATTATATTTAATACGTATCAAATTTTATAATTTATTAAAAATAAAAAACTTAATAAAATTAAATATTATAAATTAAATTATAAAAACTTTAACTAAACTTTAGTTTTAAAATTTTCGTTCGTGGAAAATAAGATTTTTAAATATTTTTCCTAAATAAATCCAAGCTCTCAGCATATAATAAATGAATTCTTAACTTGCGTATTACCTAATCTGCCCTAACTTCTTAACAAAAATATATTAAAATTTATAAAATATTTATAGCTAAAATCGAGATTATAAATATTTAAAAGCTAATTAGAGCCGATAAGCATCTATTTATTGTTATAAATAATCTATCTTTTTAAATTATTTTAGAATATTTATAGCTAGAAAATATAAATTTTCTTATTTTGTTTCGAAACAAAATTTAATAATTTGCAAATATTAGCCTAATTATAATAAGCATGTTTTTATCAAAAGAATTTTATAAAGCTTATGCAAAAAAAGAAAGCATTTTAATTATAATTTATTGCTAAAAAAAATATAAATTAAAGCCGCGCTTTTTATATATTTAAAAAAATAAAAATTAAATTATATAAATATTATTTATTTTTATTAAAAATACGAAAATTATAACGTTGCCAAAAGCATATTAAAAGTTTGCTAATTTATATAACGACGAGGTAGCAAGGCAGCTTTTTAAATATTATAAAATAAAATATTATATTAAATTTAAAAAAAATGCTATGCTGCCCTAGGGGCCTATTTATAATTTATTGGATATAAAATTATAAGTTTTAAAAAAATTATTTTGAAAAAGCTTAAAAAAATAAATAAATATATTATTTAACCAGCCCGACAAATGCCTCGATAATGTTCGTATTTAAAAAAAATGGAAAATTAAAGCTTTGTATAAATTATTATAAATTAAACCAAATAATAAAAAAAAAATTATATTTCGCTTTCGCTTATATTCGAAATATTAAATTGCTTAAATAATGCCGATATTTTTATTAAGCTTAATTTTAAAAATGCTTATTATAAAATCCGAATTAAAATAAAAAACAAATATAAAATAGCGTTTAAAACTTGGTATAAATATTTTAAATATTATATAATATTATTCGGGCTTATTAACGCTCCGGCTACGTTTTAGGTCTATATTAACTAAGCACTAATAAAATTAATTAATATTATATATATAATTTATTTAAATAATATTTTAATTTATATTATAAAAAGAAAAAATTATAAAATTATTATTAAAAAAATTATAAGGCGGCTTTATATTTATAAGTTATATATTAATCTTAAAAAGTACGCATTTAAAATTAATATAATAACGTTTTTAAAATTTATTATTAATTTAAAAAAAAGTTAAAATAAAAGCGGATCGCATACGAATAATAAATAAATAATTTAAGCCTAAAATAATTAAAAATATTTAAATATTTTTTAAATTTGCGAGGTTTTATAAGCGCTTTATTAAAAGCTATTTATAACATATCGCCAATTTTACAAATATATTAAAAATATTGAATAAAAAGCTTTCTAAATTTTTTAAACTTACAAAATATATAAAAATAAATTTTAAAAAAATAAAAGCTTGGTTTTGTAATATATTAATATTAAAGCATTTTAAAGCAAATTTATTTATTATAATTGAAATAAATATATTGCAATTTGCAATGAAAACAATTTTGTTATAATTATTTAACGGAAACAATATAAATGCATAGCATTTTTATTGCTTTTTTTTTTAAAAAATTAAATAATATAAAATTAAAATATAATATTTATAATAAAGAATTAATAATTATTGTATTAATATTTAGGCATTAATTGCATTATTTATAATATATATAAAATTAGATTATAATTAAAATAAATTATTATAATTTAAAAAGCTTTATAATAAAGCTTAAATTTAATGCAAAGCAAGCCCGATAGGCTAAAAAATTATGTACGTATTATTTTAAAATAAAATATTGGCAGGGGCATATCAACCCCGCCGATGAACCGTTTCGTCGCTTTAATTATAAAAAAGCAAATAACGAGAAAAAAAACTTGTTATTTTTATTAAAAATGAAGTTTTCGTTAATTGCAAACTTATTATTAAATGGACCTAATAAAGCCTTTGGCAAACATCGGGCGATATTTAAATAAATTAAATATAAATATTTTTAAAAAAATAAAAAATTTAATTAATTTTTATTAATAAAACAATTCGTTTGCAATATTTGTAACGTTAGGGCTTAGCAATTAAATTGTAATATATTTATAAAAGCTAGAAAAATTTTATAGATTAATATTATTATTAAAATTATAAATCGCAAGCTATACGATTCTTGGAATTGGGAATGCCGTTCTCCCGGTTCGCAAACAATATATAATAAGCTAAATTAATTTATATTAAATTTTATTTATAATTTGCAGCTTAAAAATGCTTTTGCTAAAAATAATAAATAAAAATTTAATAATAATTATATTAAAATTTCAACGGAGTAAAAGCGTTAAAAAAAATAAATTATTATAAAAAAATAATATTATTTATATTTTATTAATTATAATATTAAAAAAAAAATTAATTGCGGCAATATTATAATAATTTTATANNTANGCATTTTNNANTTTNNAAAATTTTATAAANTNCTAAAATATTATTATTATTANAATTTTATAAGAAAAAATATAAAAAAATAAATTTGCCGTTGCAATATTTATTAATATATAAAAGCCCGCCGATATAAATCGTACGAAAAACTTAATATATTGCTTATTTTAAAATTTTATAAAAAAAAATTTTTTATAATTTTATTATAAAATTATCGTTAAGCAAAAATTATTTAAATAATATTTATAATGCAATATTTATTATAATTTATAAATTTATAAAAATAGCTAAATATATTTTAATTTAAAAAATTATTATTGCCGCATATTTAATAAATATATTTTTGGCAATTATTATTGTCGGAGCCACGGGGTTAATTATGCTTTCGACGCGGGGCACAGCTTGCTATTGCAATATGCTCTTTACATCGTTTGGATAATCTTGTATTAGAAGTAATCTAAGTAAAAGCGGGGCGAAAGATATAAGCAAGATATTGCCGCACGCCACCGCCTCCCAAGCGATCCCGATGATTAGCCGAACCTTATAAGTTAGGCCAACCATACGGGATCACACGTAAGACTAGCTAATATAACTACCAACATTGGCAGTACTAGAATACAAAGATGGCTAGGCTTACTCTGATTGGTCCGATCGACCGAATCAGAAGGGTCTTGTCGAACGTGTTCGACAAGCTGCCAAGATAACAATAAAAAAATAAGCAAATAAACGAATAAACCCCAAAAATCCTGTAGCTCTTATCGAACGTGTTCGATAAGGCTAAATCCCTCCTTTCTTCTCTCCACGCTCTACCCACTTTGCCACCTTAAGATTGATTCTATTGGTATTAATTAAGTTCTTCAAAGCAGGACAAGCCTTCGACTTAATCATAGCATCCGCGGGGTTGGTATCACTATCGATCCACTTGATTTCTGCAATCTTTCGTCGTTCGTAGGATTGGCGGAGGCACATAAGATCGATTATAAGCCTCTTCTCTTGGGTCGTACCGAGCTTGACGAGGCAATCGTACAATGACTTGGAATCGGTACAAAGGACAAGAGGTAACGTAATTCCGAGGATCTTCTCGATCGTCGACTTGAGTACAGCGGCAATATCGAAGCCGTAGGCCATTCCGTACAGCTCTGAGGCTAGTACGCTTCTGGTGACTCGTTTGCACTTGATCGAGGATCAATGGATGATGTTGCACTTGGATTCGCCGTCGGCAAGTACGATAACGTAGCCGATTTGTAAGGACAAGTCCTTATTGTTGGCGAAGGAGGCGTCAATGAAAGCGATAAGTTGCAAAGTGCTTCGATCTAGCTGAACGTATTGTAGACCTTTCTTTGCGTTGTCGATTTGCTATTGCAATCGTTTGTTCAATGCTTTTGCATTTTCTTGCTGGGGATTAGTTACCTGGGCAGCAAACGATAAATCAAAAGCAGCTTTTGGTTGATAAACGGTTGCAATATATGCGCCCTTTGCTCGTTGGGCAACATATTGGTCCTTGGGCGTAAGGCTCTTACGCGTGACACCTCTGGTGCTGGTAATATCCAAGGGTTGTTTGTGATCAATGGGCTTGAGGCCATTGCATTAACGTTCTTGATTAAACGAAATATAGTTAGCGTGCAGTGCAATAAGCCCTCCATTGAACTTGAGAGGATGGTCGGTCGTCAGCATTTCTCGGTCCTTGGCCTGGAACTTTAATTTGCTTTGCTCCGAGGCCGCAAAAGTGATATCGCCAATAAAGAAAGTATCGTCGGTCTAAAATCCAACGAGACCAAATCCGAGGCTATTGGTATAGAGCAAGCATGGGTCGTAGGTAGACTGAGTCATCTGTAGCTCGTCTACGTGATGCTGGTAATAGGTCTTAAACCAATGGTTACCGGCTTCCGGTACACCATAAAGGGGCTTGATCACCTTAAGAATCGTTCTATTTGCGAGCTTTAGCTCCTTGGGCGGACGGACGTAAAAGTCACGGTTCAGCTCTGTCGTCGACTGAACATAGGCTTGTGATATATCCCGTAGGTAAAGATTATGGCCTGTAGGAAGAAGCATCGAGGCAATCGATAGAATGAGTCTCTGACTAACACGTTGAATAATAGGTGATTGGGTCAGAACAAGCTTTTTACCGTCATTGTTATATGCTTGTATAACTAATCGCGATTTCTCGAAAGCGGAGCTAGTACCGGCATGCTTGACTTCGTCGACAAAGCGGGAGTTAAAGATCCGAGTACCAAGAGGGACGTCGTCAAGAGGGACTAGCTTAAAAACGCCTTTCTCAAGGAGTTCATTGAGTTCCTTCTGCCGAGAGGCAAAGTATTGACCTTTGGTCAATGGCGACTCGGTAGGCGATTTCGATGGCGATTCTGGTAGCAAGGTCAAATCGTCCTCCAGATAGATCGAAATATCGGCCGGTAATGCTGGTACAGTATTATTGCGAGGTCGTCCTCGTCGTCGCGGTAGTGATACAGTTGGTTTAACTGATTCGGCCGCAGGATCTCGGGTTGGTGATCCTTCTGCCGGGGCATTGGTTGATAAAGGGGCAGCTAGGGAAGGGGCCGTCGGTGATTGAGAATCTTCCTTGTCCTGTAGAAATGGTTTGACTACAGTACTACGGAAGTCGGTAGGTTCACTTGGCATCTTTACTTTGCAAGTTTCATCATCGAGCGCCATAAGCTTGAATGGTCCGGTCCAATTGCCGGTCTGTCCTGCATTGCCTTCTCTTCACACGAGTACGTCAAAGTTCAGCGGTAAATCGTGGATGGCCGTGGTAATCGATCCATTTCTCTAACTGAGAGCCTCCTGGAGCTGTCGTTGTGCTCGAAGGTTGCATACTTCGTCTATTGCCTTCTTGGTCGCAGCAGAGCGTTGGGCAATAGTTGGGGCTAGGGCATCGAGTTGTGACATGCGTAGGTAGGCACCGAAGACGAGGAGCATAGGTACAAGTCTATTCGGTCCTGCTATATCGTTTACGGCTTTAAAAGCCATTTGCAACGCCATATCCTTATCGAGATCTGGAAGCTCTTCAGAAATAATCTGATAGGCTCGGCGTATGACAGTATGGTAGCGCTCAACTTTCCCAATTGACTAATGTGCTTCGACGGATACGGCTTTGGTCGAAATTCCCATCATAGCGGCGAGATGTTTAAAATCCTTGCTAATAAAGCTTTTTCCAGCGTCATAGGTAATAAGATCGGGTGGTCCAAGATAGGTATCGATCCAACACGCGCGGAGACTGTCTCACACGTGTTTGGCTAAAATATTTTTAAGCTATCTGCCAGCTTGGAAACCAGTCGATTCGTTAACGATATATAGAACGGATTTATTGTCAATATAGAAAATATCGACGAATATAGAATAATTAAAGTCGATATCGTCCTTGATTGCGAATCTGAATCTGCTTGGCGATTTTCCATGTTTTTGGCAATAGGCGCAGTACTTGGTCAAGTGCTGTAATGCTTGGGTATCGACGTCATGGCCAGATCGTTCCAGAACGTGTCTAAGCCTCTCGATCGATAGGTGGCCGAAGCGTCGGTGCAATTGACGTAGTTCAGTCTCTGTCAAGAAGCAGAATTCGTCTGTTAAAGGGTCGTATCGACGAATTGGACCATTGTAAAATATATTCGACTATGAGATGCTATGCTTGTGGAATATATTCGATAAGGGCTCCTTATTCTTATGGAACATATTCAACAAGGGCTCCTTATTCTTATAGAACGTGTTCCTCAAGGGTAGCTCGTCGTTCTTATTAAACGTGTTCCTCAAGGGTTCGAATAAGTCATCCCAAATTAAGAATATGTGACCGAATCGGCGAAGAGTCGGAACATCTCCAGATGACGTAACTAGAACGTTCTTAATATTATTATAATAAATTCCGAGTCGATCCATATCTGCTAGGCAAAGTAAGAATGGGGTATCCACGTCGACTACATAGAATTCGACTAATCCGATAGGTATAGGAACGCAAATAGAGCCGATAAAGTCGGTAGCGCCTATGCCGAATTGTACTTTAATACTGCCTTAAGTGCTAAGATCAAGTACGATATCAGAATCGATTTTCTGGTACGCAAGGTATTGATTATACCCGACGGTCGATTTCATAGAAGCGCCGGTATCAATCATGATACCAAAAAAGATATAGGCAATATATCTGCTCTTGCTGGCATTCGCAGCATATGTGAAGGGATCTGCATCTTCACACGTAACCTGACGAAACTTTCCATTTAACAAGCCGGGCTTGAAAAATACTATAGGCGAAAGTACAGGAGGGTTATGTCCGGTAAGATAGTATTAAAAGGCACGATCGACGAGAAGGTTGGTAGCATAAACGGCTTGTTCTGGGGTAAGAGGACCGAACGAGGTCATAAAGTTAAACGTTTGCTTAGAAACAGGATCTTTAGAAGCGTCTTTGTCGTCGGAGGTATTAATAAAAAGGGCTTCAAAAGTATCGAGGTCCGCCTCATCTTGATCCTCTTTCTCCTCGAGTTCGCCTTCATAGTCGACGAGGTACTGACAAAAGCTTTTATCAAAGCGTTTGCTATACTTGGTACCGAAGCGATTGCCGAGTCTTTTCTTAAACACAGCTTTTGCTTCCTCACATTCTTTCTCTATATGGTTGTAGGAAATGCAATCTTTTTCTTTGCAAATAAAGCATCTCTTAGCGTCGTCAGATTGGGTATCGGTCGAGGGTCGTCTATTATATTTCTGCTTGGCTTTATGAAAACGACGATCGACAAAGAAGGTACTAGAAATAAAAGGTTTATATACAGCCTCATAGGTCGATATAGAGGTACGGAGGTCATCAATAAGGCCTGCAAGCGTCGGAGCGGGCTTATAGCAAGCATATAAGCATGCGTCAACTGGACGACATGCCGTCATAATCTTATTGTAAATAAATCGGTCGATTCGAAGTTCGGGGGGTAAACCATGTTGAAGGATGCGAAGCTTGTCTAGGAGCAATTTGAGACATTCGTCTGTCGTCTTGCCGTCGTTCTGCGATATAATAAAAGGTAAAATGGTCTTGTTCCACTTGTCAAGGGTACGACGTTAGTGTTTTTTTCCTTCAAAGTTGTATCGAATCTTTTTACACATTTGCTCGAAGGTAAGGCTAGCCATGGTACCGTTGCTATAGTAATAGTCTAAGGCACGGCCCTTGAGCATGGTAGAGAACGCCATAGCTCTGGCAGCGGGTGGAACACCTGCCTTACGGCAAAGATCATGAAATATAGTTAGCTTAAAAGTAAGACCGCCGATATCTCTGTTATACTTGTTCTCCTCGGTATACAGTTTGGTCAAAGCTCCAAGCTCCTTGACGTATAGGTTGGGTGCTTCGTTCTGGATCGGAAGCGCGTCTTATATGCGAGGGAAGGGTACAGCAGCAGGAACGGGTGCTGGAAAGAGTACAGTTGGCTGCTGGGGAGGTATAAAGCCGGAATTCGTCTGTGTAGGAGATATATGTGCAGCTTGGGTCGGAGCTGAAGGGGATAGCAGTACAGGTGTCGATGGGGTCGCTGCAAGAGGAATCGAAGAGAAGGGGGTACGGACTGGTACAATCGGTCCGCCAGTTAAGCGGTACGCAATTGCTTGCGAATTGAAATGGCCTTTCGTACGGATATGATTCGCAATCTTTTCGTCGGTCCACATTATAGGGCTTTCCTCTTGAATAGTCGCAGCAAGAGATTCGGGCAGTCTGGTACGCTTGTCGTAGAGAACCCAGACGCCACGCTGTCGAAGGAACATTCGTAAATTGGATAAAGTATACTATAAAGCCTTTCCGAAATCGTCAGCTGTAAAGTTGCAAAATTGGGTTGTAAACATCTCCCATAGGTCTGCATCGATATAATTGTTTAGCTCGTAAAGCTCCTTTTTGACTTTGATAAACCGTTCGATGTCTGCGGAGGTTGCTGTGGTAAGATCGATCTCTAATCTTTTCTTTTCTTTCTTAGTCATCTCGGGAGGGTTAGAGGCATCCCGACTGGGTTCGCCTTGATTGCTTCGCGCCATGTTTAAGGTCGAAGCTCAAAAAGAAAGGTATATATGCAGGGGGTATGCGGGGGTTCGGAGAGTACAAAAGTGAGTATTCAACAAATAGACAAAAAGAGAGGGATCAAAAGAGATATAGAAAAAGATATAAGGATAAACGAGGGTATAAGAAGAGTGAAATAACGCGTTCGGGTTCAACGCGTATTTCGTCATGTTGCTGACACGAACCTTTCAAGGACTAGGTTAATCTTGAAGGATTGGGTTCTTAGCAAAGGCTAATAGCAATAGAGCAGTCACGCCGGGTACCAGGCCCGGTTGGATCCACGTTCTCTAAAGCTATTCGCAACAAACCAAGGTGGTCGCGCCGGGTACTAGACCTGGTTGGAGACACTACGATGGCTCGATTGCTTTTGACCTCTTTCTTCGCGTCCGATATCCTAATCTGTTCGTCAACTGATCAGTATCGAAGCCACGGGGTTGATTATGCTTTCGACGCGGGGCACAGCTTGCTATTATAATATGCTTTTTATGTCGTTTGGATAATCTTATATTAAAAATAATCTAAGTAGGAGCGGGGCGAAAGATATAGGCAAGATATTGCCGCACGCCACCGCCTCCCAAGCGATCCCGATGATTAGCCGAACCTTATAAGTTAGGCCAACCATACGGGATCACACGTGAGACTAGCTAATATGACTACCAACAATTATTAAAAATTTTAAATTTTTTAAAAATATTATATTAAATTATAAAAATATTTTTATAAATAATTTTTAATTATTTTTATATTTTTTATTAAAATAATAATATTAATTTAATATCGCGTTTTTTATTTGCAAATAAATAAGCAAACAAAACGCCAAAATTAAAATATTAAATAATATTTAAAAGCTTATTTTATTTATAAAAAAAATAATTAATGCAATAAGTTGCTTTTAGCCAAATTTGTATATAATAATGCTTAATATAATTTAATTAAAAATATCCTATTTTACGCTATTTATGGATTTTACCCAAAAATATCGTTTAGCTTTATCGAAAATAATAAGCCAAAAAAAAAAAGCTTTTGCCGTATCGTTAGCAAAATAAAAAATAAAAATTATAAATTAAAAAAAGAAAATTTTAATTAAATTCTGGATCGAGGCATAAAAAACATAACAACGCTAATATAACGCGAAGCATATATATTAAATCTTTAACGTAAGCAATATAATATTATTAAAAAATAAAAATATTTAAAAATTTAAAATATAAAATAAAATTAAATATAAATATTTTGGCTTTTTTATAATACGAGCTATTATAGGTAACAAAGCTTTTGCATACCAATTAAAGCTTTTATTAAGCTAAAAAATTTATAATATTTTTTATATATTTTTATTTAAATTTTATTACGAGCGAGCGAATATTATTTTTTTCTTGCTAATAATTAACGGAATTAATTTAAAATAAAAATTTAATATAAAAGCTATTATAAATTATCGATAGAAAAACGGCACGACTATATATAGGGTCCGCTAAATAAGCTATTTGCCTAATAATAATATTTGGAAATTATTTAAATATCTAAAATATACCTTTGAAAAGCTGCGAAAATATCGAAAAATTATATTAAAAAGCAATTTTATTATTACCCCACCGATACGGCGACAAAATAAGCTTTTTAAAAAAAAAAAAATAAAATAAAACTTTTAAAATTAAAATAATTTTAAAAATTAAAATTAGGCTTCGGCTGCGATCCATGGATTAAAATCGAAAATTAAATTATATAAATCCTTAATAAATTAATATAAAATTCCAAATTGGAAAATTACAGGCAAGCTTATAATTATTATTTATAAAACTACAAGCAAAATTATAAATAAAATTTTTTTTTTATATTAAAAATATATTATAATATATTAAAAAATAAAAATCGCATAAATTTTAAATATTTAGCTAAATAGCTTGCGTATTATAAACGCTATTTTTATTATTTTATTTTTTATATAAATTTTTATAATATATTGCATTATATTATGCCGCATTATCGCCGTTATTTTCGCTATTATTCTTCGTTTTAATAAAATTTTAATTAAGCAAAAAAATATTATTAAATTTTTTATTATTTTTATTATTAATAATAAAAAAAAGATTTATTTATAAATATTAATATATTCTTATCGGATAATTAGCGGATTTTTATTTAATAACAAAAAATATTTAATATTTTTTTTAAAATTAAGCTTATTAATTTAATATAATTTAACAAAGCGCCCAAAATATTAATTATATCGATCGAACGTTTGGTTATATCGCGGCGGGCTCGAAAACAAATATATTTTTTAATATTAGCAATAAAAAATTTTTAAAATTTTTGAAAAAGCGTAATATTAAAAATATTATTTTTGGCCAGCTTAATATAGGTGCGGTCCGCAAGCTTTATTAATTTATTAAAATATTTATTATATTTTTGGGAAATTTATAAATAATTAATGCTTAGCAATGCAATATCGAAAAAAAAAATTTATTTTTATATAAATAGTTTTTTATTTGCGGCAGCGCTTACACGTCGTTAAGCCTAAGCCAAAAAGCTTGCAGCGCTAATTCGATTTTTTAATTTATTTTTTAACATAGCGCAAGCAGCAACGGCGAGCTAACGAAAGAAAAGCAATAGTAAATTTCGTTATAATAATTATTTTAGCTGTACGACGACGGGGGAAAGCCATAATAATTAAAATTAAAAATAAAATTAATAATAATTAAAANATAAAAGCAAAAGCAAAAAATAAAAATAAAAATAAAAAATAAAAAAATAAAATATATAAAAAAAAAATAAAAAAATAATATATATAAATTTCATTAAAAAGAACTACTAGTACTCCCCCCGCCTGGTGTATGCAGTATCGAGTATAGCTGTTAGGAAACTCGCTGGTCCTATCTTCCTTAAACTTCCCATTTTTTATGGTTAGTAGGAACTTTTAAATACGCTCAAAGACAAAGGAGAGCAGTTGGTAAGCTTGTAATTCACTCGCTCAAAGAATTGATAGGTTTAAAAGGTAGGTTATAGATAACGAAATGCTATTCAACTTGAGAAAAGTGAACCCATATGGCATGCTTATCTCCAACGGAATTCCTTGAAAGTAAATGAAGACTCCTCACCATCCCTACCACTGCATATCCCGTCCAAACCCGACAGTATGGTTCAGCCAATCGCCTTCGACCACATCCTTCCCATTGTCCAAAGGCTTCTGAGACTTTCGTTCATCGTCCTCCTAGCTGTAATATACGCCACTGACCCTAACCTATCAATGTACCACCTCGCCTCGAACATTGCCAGATTCATCCGCAGAGTCACCTTTAAAATATTTTGGCTGCTAGGGCTAGCATTTATCCTAATTTATAATGGAATATTCTTTGTTATTGTAGCGCTTTTGATATGGGTCCCTGGGGCAGTGTTTGGCTATATACTGGATGAACTGGAGGAGATCTGGGGTTGGAGATATCCGCCAACTTCACTTCTGCAATCTGTAGCGTCAATGAACGACGTGCTCTGGGAGATTGACAGGACGACTGATATTTCGGATCTTGAATTGAGTCCAGGGGAAGCAAGGGAAGCGATTGATGAGAGGAAAGAGATTGAAGTTACGCTACACAATGGCTGGCAGCTGTGCCCATCGGATAATATTTCTACGTTGGAACTGGCCGATGATGACGGTGGCGATGAGGATAAGGAGACGTTACAGGACCTCCATAGAGCTGTGCTCGAGATGAAGGAGGAAAATGAGGGAGAAGAAAGGGATATCGAGTGGGAACAACGAGATGCACATAAATTGACACTGGGAGAGCTGAAGAACAAAGTGGAGGGGTGGAAAAGAGGTATTGAAGAAGCTGGTGTTATGGAACTATGAGAATCCTGTAGTGTCCCTGAAATAGTACGCTCAGTGAATGGGAGGACAATGTAGATCTATTTAGTTCTCCACTTCACTGGACAGCAGAGAACCATAAATTTTCTTGTTCCAGCACAAGATATCCTTGTTAGAACTTTCCAACACTCTTTTCAGGTACAATTTAGAGCTGCAGTGGGTACCAGCCGGTCTCCATTCATTCAAGACCAATAGGTCAATTTCATTCACCCAAAGAAGAAAAAGTGCTTCATCCCTGCAATTTAATACACAATTCTCTATTCAGCAAAGCATACCAGAAATCACTGAAAACTCTGCGTGCGTGCGGTCGTATGCGTTTGCACTTACTCTACTCAGTTTAGTGGCAACGCGGAAAGTCTGGACCTCTAAAGTCCGATTACCCGCTTAGCATGTGAAGACAGATGAATGGCCCGAACGAGCTCACTACATCACCAATAACAGTGAGCGACCACTACTTGACTTTCTCTCTATAAATTCTGTTATTCTTCTTGCTTCAAAGCAAGTATCCCTACCTCTATGTTGAATACAGTAATCTATTGACAGGGTCTGATTCTTGGAATGTGTTGTTGATACGAGATTGTGGTGAAGAGAGGGCTGAAGCATTGAACACGAGTACCTTATCACGTCATTAACTCGAAACGCGAGTTACTATTGTGAATATTATTGTCGCTCTTTGGAGGAGAACACGTATAAGTGTTCTGGCCGTCGGGGAGGGCGGAGACTAGTGTACAGCCAGAAAGGGATTTTGAATCAAGCACACGATCCAGCACAAGATCATACATGATACACACACACAAATACCGCCACATCGTCAACTGCCATCAAAATGTCTTCAAGTCCTAAAATCCTACGACCTATGCCCCGTCGTCCCTATGATCTCAATACCACAACCCCAGAACCGCCTAGTCCTCTACTCGCAGAGAATAACGACCCGACAGAAACACCCAGTCGAACCCATTCGATTCTAAACCTCACATCTTCAACCCTTCTAGGGATCTACTCTCCCGCAGGCTACAATATGGAGCGCGAAGAATCGTCAATCTCCCTCGGAACGGGGGCCGAAACACCCATCCGAGCACGTCCATCTCCAATCTATCGACAAATATCCTCCCCCGCACCAACCGTACCCTCTACATCCGCCATCCTCTTCTCCCTAACACTTCGCTCTATGTTATTATTCGGATTAGGAATGCTATATGGTTTATTAGTGCGGCATTTACATGACGATAGACAGCTGGCGCCGTTTCAAGTAGAAGGCATTATTAAGCCGAGTAATGATTGGAGATACTTGGTGTTTTGGGGGGTGGCTGGTGTAGCATTTGGAAGTTTGTTGCCCTGGGTTGATACGTTGTGGGACTGTAGGAATAGTGAAGGAAGCCAGGAGAAGAGTGGTGGTCCAGAGGGAGAGCAGGAAGTGAAGAATTCAGAAGGCATTTTGGGGGCGGATTGGGCTCCTGCTGTTAGGAGTGTAGGTGCTTTCGTGGGGATTGCTTTTGCTATTGTGGGTTTTCTTTTTCGTGTGAGATTAAGATAAAGCTAATCGTCAAACAGAGGAGATTACCTTGGACTTCCACGCTTCAAGCTTCCTTGACATTGGCCCTAGTAAATCCTGTTCTCTGGTACATAATTGACCGGTCCAAACCAGGATTTATACTCTCTACTGCGGTGGGAGCGACAGGAACCGCAATTATTCTGGTTGCAAATCCAGATATGATAGCTAGCCCTGCCTCCAGTCGAGCTCGAAACTCCACATTGGAAAATCATGTTGTCGAAGATCTCCGAGTAATAGGAGGATATGTTAGCCGAGAGAGCATCGAGGGAGGGATTTGGATTTTAAGTGTGTTGTTTTGTAGCTGTGTTTGCTTCGGGAATATTGGGAGGAGGTTGGCCTTGAATAGGGGGATGGAACAGGTGGCTGTCAATAGGGGACAGAAAAGGAAATCAAAAGGTCCGATCAAAAACCTGGGATGAGATTGAGCATTTGGTTTTTGGTATTTGGATCTTTGAATCTGGGTTTGCGGGATTATGACAATTTGATGGATGGGTTATTATACTATTGGATAGCTGTACTTATAGTAAGTGGCGACTTAAAAATTACATATCTAGGTATCTTATGGATGAATCTTCGCTTTATAGGTCATTCTGCCGGAGGGGAATCGCAGGTCATCGGTTCGGGAGACATAGCATGGCAAAGGCTTTGAATAGCGAAGTTGCAGCAGCCCCTGCTCATCTGTCCGCCGATGGTCTGCAGCCAATATTGACGTCACCGTTCCTTCATCTCGAGCACAATAAATTCGCTTTTTATTTTACGTCCAAGCCCACGTCTATCGCTATAACCTTAGCCTCGTATAACTAACCCCCTCGTGTGGTGTGGTGCCCCCTCGCCTCGCTTCGTAGCGTCATCGGCTATGTACGATGTGCGGGTGTATCACAGAGGACAACACAAGCAAATCTACAACAATAGAAAATAGATGCAAGCCATACCCAGAATCAAAGTGCTAGTAATATATAGAGCCTTCAGGAAACAAGTAGTGAATTCCCTAGACCCTCCCCAGAAGCCCCCCTAATTTAATAATCTATATGACCGTTCCTTCTGAGCTCGCTAAGCCTACTCTGTGAAAAAGGCACTTGATATCCGGCATCGTGAAAAGGCCCATCGCGAACGACCACCCAATATCCCCCCAAAGCATAAATCAATCAGCACTGCCCGCCACGACCTCTTTCTATCAATCCGAGCCTTGCATTCATCTTCAGACCCCCCATTAAGATTGGTCCCGTATCCGTTTTTTCGAAAAACGGATGTCGCGATCGCAATATTATGAGTAAGGTTGGAGTTGCCGACCGCTCAAGGCTCTTGCGATCCAAACATGCCGAACTCAGGTATTTAAATTCTCTCTTTTGCATGGTTGCAGAGCGCATGTTGCGACGAGGAGATGCATACAAAAAGAAGTGTGCTGATTATAATAGTGGAATTGTTACGTCGCGCAAGAGGAAGTTGAGGGAGTTTTTCGCGGTTTGCGACGAGGAGGGTCCATTGCCTCAATTCAACATCCTCGATTCTGACGCGTCTGCTCTCAACGCTGCAGAGGCACACTTCCTAGATGTCTCTGATATTCTACAGTGAGTTGCACCTTTTATCTCCGCCTACTCAGGATTTATCCCGATTTTCTGCCGTTCAATAAATATATTTACTGATTTTACTATCGTAGGAATCGCCTCTTCGATGAGTCGAATCTCCCAACGCGTCGCTTTCTTAGATCCGATAATTCGAAATCGAGATCTCCGATTCGTAAAAATAGCCCGGATTCGAGGGCTATCGATGCATCAAGGAAGCCTGGGAAGGGACGTGATGCTTCAAACCCAAGGAAGAATAGAGCGCCGACTCCAAGTTCACGAAGCGATCATGAAAATGGAGCGATTGCTGGCACAGAAGAAAATGGAGATGATCCGACGAATGGTGTTCCTATGCAAATATCGACTTCGAAGGGCTCGCAGACCGATTTGCCAGCAGAATCAGCGACCGTTTTGAATGAGATAGTGGAGAAAACCTTTGAAGCTGCGGAAAGACCACAGCCCGAAACACCAGATATTACAATACCTCCTGAGGAATTAGAGAAAAATAGGATTGAGACGACGGTGGAAAGTAGAGCCGGTAGTCCTGGTGTGGATCCTCAGAAAACTATGCCACTACTACCAGAAGATGCTGCACAATTACCTAGATCTGTTGCGCCGAACTCACAGGAGGAACTTGATAGACCTGCGACTGTTCATTTGCCACCAAAGGAAGTCCAGGAACAGCGGCTACGAAGTGGGAATGCACGTGAGAAGGAAGAAGCTGATAGACTCTCGATACATTTACCACCTCGAGATGGAAGAATAGCAGATGCTTTGTCTTCACCAGGATCTACAGTTGATGCTTTATCAGCTACTACGCCAGCATTACATGACGCATCAACTGATACAAGTCCTGAGAATGATATTTCGCGTTATGAACCTGAACGCTTGGAGAAGGATGATGTTCAGACTCCGACTGAAGCCAAGCCAATTCCAGAGACTGCTGAAAACGGTCATGGTGAGATTTCAAAATTTCAAGATAAACCCTCACCAGTGGAAGCCCCTGACAGTAGTTCTACCGCCGCGGATACCCAACTGTGGAGGGAAGAGCAAGCTGCATCAGGTCCTAATCCTGTTCCAAATGAGCTCCATGATTCACAAGCTGATGATAGCCCAATCGAATCTCAAAAGGATAATTTAACCAAAAAAGCTGATGAGCTTATGCAAGATACTGCAGAAGATCATTCCGAGACCGCTGCCCCATCGCCCAAGGATGCTGAAATGACTGGCGTTGAACCAGCACCGGAATCGAAACAGAAAGAAGTTGCAGATTCCGAGGCTGATGATCAGACTCCAGTTGATGCCATGGATGTCGACACTCCTGCTATCCAGGATTCTTTTGAGAGTAATGCTCCCCTCGACAGTGTACCTTCATCAAGTCCAGTTGTGCCACCATTGACTGTACCCCCAACGAGACCCAGAATAGATACTGGAAATAAACTCCCATCAGTTTCAATTATCTCCACACCTAGCAGGACACTTTCGACTCCCGTGTCGGCAAATACACCGATTGAGAGAATGACGACCAGAGTTGCTTCAGGGGCCATGAGACATAAATCCGTTTCTGAAATTTTAGGAGAAACGCCACGTCCTACTTCTACCGTTGACGGAAAAGGACTGGATTCGGCTAATACCTCTTCTTCACGCAGTGCCACACCCCAGTCACCCGGAAGTCGGACTCGCAGTCTGCTTGAAAAAGAGAGAAACAAAGAAAAAGAGAGAAGTAAGCTCTCGACGGTTGTATTCCCGAAGCAAGCATCGAAGCCAAATTCGAACGATACGGCATTGATATCCAGTGATTCAAAGACCCCTAACGCAAAGACGATTATTATCTTCCCCTTTTCATCGCCGGTGCTCAAATTGATAAGAAGGGCTTTCCAACCTTGGATGGCTTAATGCAGACAGCTCATAAAACATTGACTACAGCTAATGCTTACGTACCAATATATGACAGCCAAGCAACAAAGATACTCAAACGCATCTATAATCTTCAAAGCGCCAATAAGTGGTCACTCAGACAACCTAAACGATCTCAAGAACCAAATAGACCTACCACTCATTGGGATGTGCTTTTGCAGGAAGCAAAGTGGATGCGAACCGACTTTCGAGAAGAGCGAAAATGGAAGATGACTGTGGCAAGAAATTTAGCATCAGCATGTGCTGAATGGGTAAATGCAACCGAAGATGATCGGAAATTGTTGCAAATAAAAGCGGCTATTCTACCAATACCCGATTCGTCAAAAGATGTGGAAATGGGTGATGTTAGTCAAGACATTCCTCATGAAACTCCAGATCTTGTAGCTTCTGGAGAATTTGATTCACCGATGGAGGATTATGAGGAACCAAGACTTAATCTTCTTGAGACTGTTGCTCCAACTGCTATCTTCGGACTTCAAGATGATGAAGTAGTATTTGGATTGAGACGATCACCAACGACCGATAAACTATTGGACGAACTGCCAATGTATAATACACCTCTTCAAATTCCTGAATCTGATCTTCCTACATCAGAAATTGATCCAGATAGATTTTGGAGACGTCCTGCTTTGCCTTTGAGTAAGTTTGTTGAGGGTTTGATGGTACTCAAAAATGAAGGACCTCCTAGGAAGAAGAGTCGATATGAATATGCTGAGGAAGATGACGACGAAGATACGGCCTTTGATGAACAAGACTCGAAAAGACTCGTTTTACCTCCAGAGAAGACCGATGTTGCTCTTTTCAATCCCGAAAACAGACATATTCGTGATCGAATTCACGCCGGGCATCAATTCAGACCACCATCCGAGCATCCTATGCCACAACAAAGTTTCTTCGAATCTCGAGTTTCATCACAGTGGACTTGGTCTGAGGATGACTATCTTAAGAGCGTTGTTAGAGATTATTGTTATAATTGGTCTCTTATCTCCGATATGTTAAAACAACGATCACTATTCTCATCCGGTGCTGAACGTCGTACTCCTTGGGAATGCTTTGAACGCTGGATACAATTAGAAGGGTTACCTGCTGATATGGGCAAAACTGGCTACTTTAGAGCTTACAACAATCGTATCGAAGCAGCACAGCGAAATGTCACGGCTCAAGCAACACAACCAGGTCCTAACGGTGTGATGCGACGCCGACATACTGGCAGCATACGAGTTGACCGTAGGAAAGACAACAAGCACATAACTCTAGTTGATTCGATGAGGAAATTGGCAAAAAAGAGAGAGACAAATCAACAGAAGCAGCTACAAGGCCAACAACAAGCTCAAATGCGAAAGGCTAACGAAGTCCCTCAGCAACGAGGCTTGATACCTCAGACTCCTCAGGAATTTAGCAGGGTGAAACACGATCGTGATGAGCAAATTAAGGAACGAATGGCTTTCATTCACAACAGGAATGAGACCATGCGAAGAGTGAGTTATTTCGCGATATGCTAGGAAGTTTTACTAACAGATATCAGCAAGCAAGAGCAGGTCAGCCACAGCAAGGTCTACCGAATGGAGGGCCATCGCGACCACCTACCAATGGCGCAGTACCTAATACCCCTTCCGGTCAGAATCTCACAGTTCCTGGTCAGTCACAAAATAGACCTCGAGGTCCTTTACCGCCACAAATGGCTGGTCAAGCCCAAATGCCAAATGGTCTTCGTGTTCCTCAAATGCCAATGAATGGTGTGCCACAAGCTCCTATGGGGATGCAGAATCAAATACCTATGCCTAATCCTGGGGTCAGCCTGAATCTCAATCTCGTTACTCAAGCTAGCCAAATAGCAGACATGCAACGTCAAAGAATCGCTAGTCAGCATGGAAATTCAAATCAATCTCCTCTACAGAATTCTCCTCCTCGTGGTATGATGCAACCTGGTTTCCTACCGAATAATATGATACCTAACTATCCTAACACGAATGGTTCCTCTACACCACCCTCTAACAACCTTTCCACTCCTTCCGGTCAATCTGGATCACCACGAATGAATCAACCCCCACAACAACTGTCCAGCGGCATGATTCCACATGTCACTACTCTCGAGGCTCAAATCCGAGCCCGAAATCCGAATGCCTCGCCCGAAGAAATCAGACGTCAACTCACCGATCAACTTGGGAAAACAGTCCAGTCACGACAAGCAACCAATGGGCTCGCTCAAAGTGCTATGAATGCTGCTGCGGGTGGAGGAATCGCTGCTTCTCCTACACAAGCAAGAGTTCCTAGCGGAATGGAAAATAATCCGCAATTATATGCTCAAATGTTAAGACAGCAACAGCACGCGCAGATGACTCAAAACAGTGCCGGGGCCACTAATTCTACTTCTACGGGCGCGAATGGGAATGTCGCAAGTCCGGTCGCTGGGAATGCCGCTGTCAATGGTAATACGAGACCCAGTACTGCGGGTAGTGCACAGGGGAAATGAGTAAACTGGGGTCAGGAGTTGGAGTATCTGGGTAGTGAATGGGCACGTTGAAGTATGTCAGAGTAGAGCTATTTGTAATGGTATGGGTGGATGGATTCGAATAGCTCTTCGTATACAGCATTAAGAAAGCAATTGCTTGATGAATGGATCATGCATTATGCATGCCATCCAATATATAAATATAATAATTCGCTACCAAACTTCGTTTTTAACCCTCTGATTATTATTTTTTCTTTTTCGCCCCCTTCTTATAGAGATTAGGAGAGTCACGTGCTAATATCTTGGTTATACCTGGTAGATAATTGCCTTGAATATCAGGAGTAAATAATGCAACTCGCCTAAAAATAGTCGCCTCGAACGAAACCTTTATTATGTCTAGACAAACCTCGAACATTTGCACACGACAACTTCTTGTGGGAACCTGCTGTCGCTTTTATATTTATGATCGCGCAATAGCCGTACCCATTCCATCATACAGAAAGTTCATATACACTAAAACCCTAGTCACGAAGAGGCAGAAGACCCGCTCATCTTCTGGCTGCCTACAGTCCAGTAAATCAAAACAAAACAAAATCAAACATGGCGCCTTCCAGAGCAGGCTCCCCCGCGCAAAATGGAGCTGTTGAGGGCGGCCTTAAGATTGGGTTTTCTCTGAAGAATGGCCAGAAACCTGCAGCAAAAATACAGAAACCAGCTTCTAGTCTGGGGAAGCGATCGCGTGGAGATTTTAGAGAAGAGGATGATTCTGAGGGCGAGAGGGATATAAATGGGAGAGTGGAGGTAGTAAAGGGATTTGCTGATGGCGGGGTTATAAGGGAGGGTGATGAGAGGAGAAGAGAGAAAGAGGAATTAGTTATTCCGAGATTGGGGAATAAAGACTGGAAGGGAGAGATCAGGGGGCGACGAGGGCTGAATGGGAATGTGAATAGAAGAGCTGGGAAGGGGAAGAATCTTTTGCCGCCGGAGGTGCAGGCGGAAAGGAGGAGGCGGAGAGGAGGGGGCGAGGAGGAAGTGGAGAACACAGCGGAGGGGGAGGTGAAGTGGGGGCTAAATGTTGTTGATCGGACAATGGAACAAGAAGTCGAACCGGGAGGAAATAATGCTACTGAAAATAAGGAGATAAAGGTAGAGCAAGCACAAGAGGCAAAAAAGGAACAAACAGACGATGATCGCGCACTTGATGCCTTAATGGGGTTGGACACCAGACCAAAAGGTCCGGATCTAGTGATCCCCATCTCCTCAAACCTCACTAACGGCATCTCCAACTCCATAATCAACGAAGCGGACGCCTATCGGCTCGCGATCGCGGCCGCGCCTGATGTCTCAACATTGGAAGACTATGAGCGTGTGCCAGTTGAAGAGTTTGGGGCGGCGCTGCTGAGGGGTATGGGTTGGAAAGGTGAAGGCAAAGAGTCCAATACAGTAGAGAGAAGGAAGGAGGTTAAGAGACGACAGAATTTGTTGGGCCTGGGGGCGAAAGAGTTGAAAGATGCAGAGGAATTAGGTGCTTGGGTACAGAAGAGTGATGTTAAGAGGTTGAAACCAATGGGTAGTGGGCATAAAGGGGGTCATAGAGATAGGAGGGAGGGGAAGAAGGGTATGGATGAGTATAGACGAGAGAAAGAGAGAAGAGAGGAGAGGAGGAGAGATGACGGTAGAGATGAGAGGAGGGAGAGGGATAGACGATGGTGATTTTAAATGGGGATCGTCGACGTAGTGCACGGAGACGGGGGTTTGGTGATTAGGAATTAAGCTTTAAATTTTGAGATATAGTTATACTCGATAGTAGAGAATTCGCATTCTACATCATTTATAATCATAGCCGGAATACAGAACGCTTATCGCCAGCCTGCTCGCGCCTTTTTTTTTTTCTTAATTCATAATTACCAATTCATTGTACGGCACTAAGGACAGCTTTGAAGGAGGTATTATTGGAGGTTTAATTAAGCTGGGATTTACAAAAACTAGGAGAGTTCTGGATAACGTTCAAATTAATTTTATTAGAACAGTTGAGAAAATCCTCATTCTTGGACAAAAATAACTTTAGTTGTTATTTAAACCCAGAGCCAACCATACATCGGGGCCACATCTATGTATTACATCCATGTGACCTTGCTCCCGGTCCAACTATGGACCCCTCCCTCCCTGTAGTCTCCATATCTACCATCGTGGTCTCTATAAGGGCACGAGGGACGTAGTAATAATTAACCTTCGCCGAGTTTCGCTCCGATAACTCAGGTGTGAAATCTGGTCAAGGCTTATGATTACGGCACTTCAAGATCGTGAAGATAGTACGAATAGCCAGTTCCCACTATATTCGGAAATGGAGAACACAATAATATTGCATATCAATAGAAATATTTATTATTACTGAATAAAAATTGTTCCAAACTAGGCGACGCTCTATAAAGTAAGAAATTAATTTTGACAAATGTGCTACTAGTATGTATTATAGGTCGATTTAACCGAAATAGAAAGTAATTAGGGGCAGGTCTAACTTGGGGCCATTAACCGACCAACACACGATGTATTACAATAATAGCAACATATTTTACACTTCCAATTTTCATGATTTGTACATGAACAGTTGTTGGAC
Source organism: Chlorociboria aeruginascens (assembly GCA_002276475.2). Taxonomy (NCBI): domain Eukaryota; kingdom Fungi; phylum Ascomycota; class Leotiomycetes; order Helotiales; family Chlorociboriaceae; genus Chlorociboria; species Chlorociboria aeruginascens. The sequence continues at coordinate 97,210 of NCSK02000072.1, read as the reverse complement.
CATGTCAGGTCATAGGTCAGGTCTAGCTCCTCCTATGTGTGTATATAACCTAGATAATGCCTTCTTTTCTCTCTTTAGATAGTACAATATACATTGTCCCAAGAACAGTTTACAACCTCAAAAATACAATATATAACAATCATTCGCTTTATCATTTGGATACTTTACTATTTATTACTGATTATATTCCCATTATGTCTTCTCATATAGAACCACCCCAACGTCAAAGTGGGCCAAATGGTCAAATATATTACCTCATCCCCAACGGCAGCTATCCCGAGATAGAAGCTGTACGGGAGCTTCGATGGGAGTTCGACGGCAAGTTTGCAGAATATCTCCGCAAACTTCCAAAAAGTAAAACGGCCAGGAAGTCTATGAGTGATAGCCAAAGATTGTCTCAGAACAATAGTGTAGTGAAACAAACGGCAAACACAGAAAAAGGTGGTGTTGTGAGGATTAGCCGGGAAAACGCGAGGTTACTGGGAGAGGTGGATAAACTTGAAAAAAAAATATATGAAAGATGTCAAGAAATACGGAAGCAGAACCTGGGCGAGGTAGCAGATTGGCTTGAGCCGAAGAAAACACTTGTCGGACCAGAGGGCAATAAATACAATATATATACCCCGTTGTATCCTTCCCGTAACTAGAGAGTAACTGAATAACTCAGTTCGGCAAACGTTGTTCCTGAAATAAAGAGAGAAAGAGATAGATAGCACTGATTCATTCGTTTATTTATTTTATGTAATATTCCAATCATTCTTATTAAAATAGAAACATTTTCTTGTCTAGAAAATGGAAAAGTTGAATTAAAATAATAGAAGTTTGATATTGAATAATATATTGTACAATGCGAAATATAAATAGCTTGAAATTGTTCAATTTATAATAAGAATTACTGGATCTAATTTCAATAATTAATTATCTCAAGCTTTATAAATATTATACTTCCCTCCATCTTATCCCCCTGTGTCCCCTTCTCTCCTCTCCCCCCTTGTCATAGCGGCCCAACCACACCTATAGCCTGCGGATTCCAGAAAATACCACTGGGATCCACTGATTTTTTGATGCCTAATAGCTTATTATACGTCTTTTTCCCATACCCACCCAGCAGAGCTTGGGTTGGGGTCAGATCCGAGTCTACATAGTTCAAGTAGAGGGAGAAATCATTGGTTGCGTTGGCTGTAATGGAGTTCTTAAGCGCGTCGGTGAAAGCTGTGATGTCAGGGTCGTAGGGTAGGGAATGGCTGGCCGTGTGGGAGTAGTACTGTTTTGTGTTAGCAGAATTCTTTAGTAGAAGAAAGAAAGGGAACGGGGATAGAGGTAGAGAAATAAGGTAGAGAAAGATAAAGAGAAGTTACCTGAAAGCCCCACAACACATCTCTATCCGAATACGCAGAATCATCGGGATCAGGAACATTGATCTGGCTCCCTGCCCCTCCATACAAATTAATAATGGTGAACCAGGGCGCCGCCGCCTTTAATCCTTGGGTAGCTACGAAGTTCCAAAAACTATCCAATTGGACTTTCGTCAAGGGTTGCGCTGTTTGCGTCATTGTAGATTTGCCGTAGAAGGTATCATGGACTCCATCACCCCCATAAGGAACTGGAAGTGGGCCTCCACTGATTAAGTTCTCAAGACTTTCGATCCAGCCAAGTGAAGTAACACTCGTATAAATCGCGGGTGGGAATCCAGTCAGAAGAGTAGGAAGAGTGGTGTTCTCAAATTGATTAATATCGCAACTTATACACCACCCACTAATGCTAAAAGACGCGTTATTATCGACATAAATTCCAAAACTTATGTTCCCATTCATGAATGTCGAGTCTAAGGATAGGGATTGTAGGTTCAGGAATGCAGAGGTGAGCGTTGCAGTGTCGTTCAGAGCATTCGAAATATAGACGGCCCAGTTTATAATCTGATCCGGTGCAGGCTCGGTTTGCAGATAGAAATAGCTCACGATTCCGAAAGAATCTGCAGCGCCACGCATGGCATAGAAAATGTCGGGATGGGAGGTAGATGTCGCGTGTACTTTACTGCCATCTGCTAGGATCACGTCCAATGCGACGATGCTATCAAGGGCAAGGCCCCTATTCACAATTTTGCAGTCAGCATTACTCTTTAAGGGGAATTTCGGAAGCCAATTGCGACTCGTTATTGAGACTCACCAGAGTCTAGAACTATAGCCATATCCGCCGTGGGTAAAATGCCCGCCAACGCCAACAGCTGGGCCAGTCCCATGCGGTAATGCACGATTCCCCTGCGCAAAAACTTGGATTGCTAGATTTCCAATCCTCGTACCCCCTCCAACTTTCGCAATTCCAGATTCTACATGGTGATCAGCAAGCGTACTCATGAGCATCAACTACTCTCAAACTTACTAGCATCAACACTCACAGACTGAAAAGTCTGCAAATTAACAATCAAGCTACCATTTTGACCTCCGTTTGAATAACTAGCATAAGAGTGACCACCTGATTTAGCCTGGACTTTGATCTTATATTGAGATGCACAAGTAATGGAATCGCTGATGTGTTGCTCTGTCACTGGGAGACTGATAGCGACAGGTTCCCAGAATAGACGGAGGTTGTAGGGAGTTACGAGCGTAGTCCAATTTGTGGATGTTGATACGACGTATGGAACATTAGCTTTTGTGAGGCAATCAAGAATGGTTTTGGGTTTGGAGCTGTCGCTGTCGCTGTCGCTGTCCCTGGTCCTGGCGCTGGGGTCTGTGTTGCAATCTGGAACGGCAGAAGAGATTGCAAATAGGAAAAATCCAATTGCTGTTTTTATAATCGATGGGTGCATTCTGATTGCTCTTGTTAGCAATGGAGCATTGCAATAATTGGAGGGGAGATTGGCAGATTTAATTCCGGAATAATTTGAAGTCTGAATCCCAAGTCTAGGATATTGGCAACACAGCCATAACTTACTTGCAGAAAACCAATTTAACCTATCTGCAGTACACCCAAATTCCAGAAGCTACACAATAAGAAAGAAAAAGTAAGGGATATCTTGGAAGATGTTTGGAAACATAGAGAAACCGGGGATGCTGAGAATAAAGTAGCACGAGAGGGTTTCGACAATTCCGCAATTTGAAGTCATAAAATATGCCACCTCGGCCCTCGTATTCAAACGACATCCTCCAAAGTGCATATTCTGCAAGGTACAATGCAGCATCAGGTCATCAGCTCACTGTAACCAAGATGAGGGCTGTCATCACGTGACGTCTTCAGAAAACTTGACCTATCAGAAAGAATCAACTCCTACAAATCGAGAGCGATATCGATTTGTTAGTGGTAGGTAACATCTAGAACGTGGGTGAAGACCGTCAACTTTCCGATTTTAATGGCCGAATCAATCTCCGTAAATATAACTCTCGCCGATATGATCCCCGAACATGGCTGCATCTCGCCTCACCTGCCTGAAGAAGGGATTCGAAAAGCAATTGAGCCAGGATTCCGTCTGCATAGTACTACATTTGAAGATCAAGTCTCGGCCACTTAGCTAGGCGAGATCTGAACACGAGATCCAGCAGATTGTGTTCGAACGCCCCGATCTATTATAGCATAAATACACCGGCGCCAAGACCTTATACTTGCCAACAAGCCCAATGATACTATGGAGGCTAAGCTTCCGTACAATCATAGCCGCTCCATCCGAATGTATTCAATCTACTTCTTTCCTGGGTTGGGCATGCCCTCGCCACTGCGGCTATGATATTGATCTCTTAAAAATTGCTCTACCTGCACATCGTGATCCGGTCGTACGGGAGCTCTTCCGTCATCTTTGGTATCTTTGGCGTTGACTTGTGGTTCTTTCTGAAACATAGATTGCTGTAATGAATTGACACTTGGAATATAAGAGGATACTTTCATCGTCAGCCTTGGTACATTCTTTCCATCTCCGACTCTGGTCTTCTCAAAGCCTCTCATCTCTTGGCCTGGTGCTATAATATAGTGTGGAGTCCATTGGTGTCCTACCTTTCTCCATATAACTCGCTTCCTGTGGAATAGGACCCCCTTTCGCAGCTTCACTCAGCTGATGCTTGTAGTCTCCTTTCCGATATACGTTGCCATGATCATCTTTCTCGAAATTCGTCTCGTCTTTTGAGGCATCGTAGCTAGGTCTTTTATGAGGAGGGCTTATCGTGTCTGCGAGGGTATTGGTGGCATTGGAGGCGAATTCTTTGATTTTCTCGGTTGTATTGGGTTGCGAGGACATGGCGACGCTATGAGAATGTTAATGGGTGCGGTTGGATCTGCAGATGGGAGCGTAAGGGAAGCTTACCAGCTATCTCCTGAGTTTCTTGGTTGGAAAGACCTCGTTTGCAACTATCTCTCGACTCCAAAGGCAAATGATACGACGACGTAGAGATGGAAGTTAGTCGGGAGCTCCCCCACGTCATAGCCGTTTCCAAGGCGGAATTAAAGTTCCAGCTCCTTGCGCAGATCGCCACCAAGGTATTGGCTCAATAAAGAATAAAGGACTCCATCTTTACGGGTGCTATTACTGGTAATAAAAATAACATCTATTAAATGCTATAAATAGCTGTAGAGAGAAAGAGACGGAATAGCACCCTAGCTCAATGACAAGTAGAGAGTTTGATAAATGACAATACGTGGTTTGCCGTCTCGTTATAAAACTGATAAATTATAGCTTATTTGAATTATCCAAATATGTAGAGAGGTCAGCAAATAATGTGACATTTTCCCATCCTTATACTGTACCGTGCATTCAATCTATAGCCCTATTTAAAAATATCTCACTCTTCTCGCTAGCCGTCAAAAGGCAATAAACCAACTACTTCTCCTTAGAAAGTAACTGATCGGATATCAAGATATTTCTCTAGTCGTTTTGGGTTTATGTTTTATTGGCGCTTTGAAAACTGTTCAAATTATAAATAAGATTATTCCCTTCTATCATCCCATATATCATTCGATTAGCTACTGAATTGCCATCTTCAACCAACCCCAAATTCCCCACATTCCTCACCTCTCTCTAAAGATCCGATTCCATCATAATCCCCACATTCCATGCCCACAACCAGCCTTCTTTCCTTTGCGGTCTCGACGTTTTCAGCACCAGCATTCCACAGCCCGCCTCTTCAATCTATATTTATTTCTGCAGTCCGATAGCCCCTCCCTCTCTCTTTCTCTCCTTTCTCTCTCCCTCTCATTTTCACTCCCACCCATTTAGCCACCCACCACACTCTCACTCTCCACCTCTACCTCTATCTCAAAAGCCCACAGAATAAAATACCTCCTCAAAATGGTACCCCCTCAACAATCGCTCCTCCTCTTCACACTGACGCTCCTCCTCCTAACACTCACCCCCACCTCCAACGCCCAGAACCACAATCTAAGCATCACCATCTTTACCAACACTACCAGCCATGCCGGAGGCTCGTCGTTTTGGCCCATAGTCACATCGAACGGGACATTGTATTTCCCCCTTCCCCATCTCTCCTATTTTCCAAATTTCGGAAAGTCCGTACCGTCCTTGTCCGCCGACTAACTCCCCCCTAGCACACGCCCAACAACCGCCCCTCCTATCAGCACCAGCACCAGCACCACCCACACCACAACTTCCGTCCTGACAACAAACAGCATCGTCCCGAACTCCGAGGCCGGGACCCACGGCCCGACAATCAGAGTTATGTGTGGAGTTCTGATTCTGGGATTAGGAGCCGGGGTGGTTGGCGCGCTATAGGTTCGTTGGGGTTTGACTGTGTGTGCCTTTGAATGTGGGTTGAGGGTGCATTAGTGCAGTTTTGGGGCGTTTAGGGGGTGTTTAGATAGAGGTCATAACGAGGGCCGGGGTAATGCGGTGCAGTAGGGAAAGGGGATAGTGTTATGATTTATTTTATAATATATAGAAAAAAGCATTTATTGTTTAAGGTCAACTGAACGTGGAAGAGAATAGATAGGGCTTCTCTTTTTTCTTCTTTTCTTCTATTTGACCTTCTGAAGTGAATATATGTATGCGAGAGGGAATTTGGTCAGTTTGCATGAATGACTAATGTTCCTTCGAGCTATGTCCGTAGGTAGTTTGTAAAGGACTGTCAAGACGATCAATTCCATCCCTTTTTCCTACACACTATAGATAGTAATATTACCACGTGCTCATATTATATCGCATTACCCTCTCACTCTTACCCTCTGTTTCAGCTTCGAAAACCCGACAGAGTCACAGCATTCCTCGTATCGCAATAAGTTGGGAGTGAAGGCGCATTATCGCCACTGGCCCAACTAATAACCGTAAGAGTAGTAGTATAGATCATGACTATGAAGCCAAAGATACAAAGCAGAACATCTGCTGCTTTCCACAGACGGGTTTTGGCCACTGCTCTGTAATGAAGCATTGGCTGTAAAAAATTAGGTTCATTCCTTTTAATTGAATTAAAAAATACTTACAGGATAAATGTACACCAAAGGCACGCAAGCAAAAGAGCCGACGAGGGCAACGAATTTGTCGAGATCGTTCGCGCCTACCCATGCGATGCCAGCACACAATATCACAACAAAGAATCGGAATGAGTTCTTTTGCCATTTGATGTAGGGGTTGTATTTCCCGGATCGTGTGAAGAGTTCATTTTCGGTGATACGAATGGCAGGAAAGATTTGTAGCGGGGTAGATAATAGGATGGCGAGCGAATAGAGGAATTGAACGCCGTTGACCATTTTGTCGTCTTGGGGTAAGTTCAAGAGAACGACAGTTTCGGTGGCAGATCCGTATGCAGCGTATGAAAGAGCGCCCATGGATATGAATACCACAGAAATGATGATCATCACTCCACCAAGTACGGGCGGAAATTTCTTTGGGTTCATCATTGATTCCTGGATTGGAATGATGAGACCGATACCCTCGAAGGTGAAGATCGCTGTACCAATGAAGAGTGTCCAGTCTTTAGGGTTGAAGTTGATAATATCTGACATGCCATGCTGTCTCACAATTGTGAGAATATCGTAATAATATAGATAGATCAGCCCAATAAGAATAAACGCATCCGCGATCAAAGCCGTAATTCCGAGTTTGCTGATATCTCGTAATAACGAAAATGGTAAAAAGACAGCCATTTGCATGAGAATCATCCACTTGATATCGATCCAAGTTTTGCAATCGGATACCGCAAGAACAAAAGCTTGTAGATTCTCGGAGGTGAAGACGATGTATGCCGCAACGAACCCGATTTGACTTAGCACAATCGAGAACAGGATGATTGTTCGCATCCATTTACCATAGATGATACCTCCAAGGTCACCGAATGAGCCTTCTACCTTAAGACGAGTGTTGACAAGTAGAACGAAACAGTAGTAACTTAGGGCAGCGACAAAGAGTAACACCAAGTTGCTGAAAAGCATACCTCCATTGAGATATGCCTTTGGAAGGAATAAAACACCAGTTCCAACGAAAGACTTGAGCAGCAGTAAGGCAGCACCAAACGAGGTGTTATTACCAGTAACATGACGGTTCTTGCGCCTCCTTTTTCTTCGACTCGGTGTAAGCAATGTACTATCTTCCATCGGTTCTCCATCTTCATCGCTGCCATCATTTAAAGCCTCGTCATTCGAGTCAGAAGAGAAGTATTCGTCGGGTCCGAGTACTTCATCGTCTTCTTCCAATTCTTCGCCAGCAAAGTGACCATATATGGTTAGAAACTCTATAAAGTTGTTTGTGAGCATTTTTGATTTGGCTGTTCCTCGTCGATGTACAATTCCTCCACTTCTTTCGGCATCTCCGTCTATAGGAGATGGACTACCCGCAGCTCGGCGAAGGTAATTTCGTCGAAATCCTCCAGGAATTTTGATAGACCCAATATCCAAAACCTCATCCTCAGGTTCTGGCCTCGAAATATGGAAACTTTTGCTTCTTTGGACTCTCCCCCTCCCTTGTGCTTCTTCCGTCCATTTGTATATTGGTCTCGTAATGTCTCCTCCTTGCAAACGCAAGCTCGAAAACTCATCGTCATTGAGTCCTGGAGCTACAGAATCTACAGCTTGCTTTTGTCTGCTGGTTGGCGAACCATCTCGGAACGGTATTGACTGTCCGAAGAACCCGTCTTCCTGACCGTTGGGTTGTCGTGCTTGTTCCTCAGGTTGCACAAGATGTCGTTTCACTATCTCTGGATCCTCGAGTGTACTCGAGCGAGCCCATCCTGTAGCTCCTTGTATTGACCTAGCTCCTGTATCAAATGACCCATAATTGCTGTGCGTGCCAGCAGAGTGCATTTGGTGAGCGGCAGTAATTGGCGAAACTGTTCTCAATGGTGGAGTGCCGAAAGTTGGAGGTGGTTGACCAAAGGAATTAGACAAAGCAGCCGCAAGAGCTGATACTCCAGGGCCAGGCAAGGTCTGGGCAGGTCCTGCGAGAGGAGTCAAGTTGCCCGGTGAAGTCTCGCCATTCTGCGTAGGTATCTGACGTATCGGTGGAGTGCCGGGCGTATTATTATTCGAGGGTACCGGGGAAGCTAATCGTCGCATCGAAGCTTCTCGAGGAGCAGAACTTCCTAAGATCTGACTTCTATTGGATGTAGGAGAAGATGATCTTGGGGCTGGTGTAGGCTGAGCAGAGGATGCGCCGTCCGTTGGAGTTGACATGACGGGTTAAGTAGGGCTTGTGCCCAATGATCTCAATGTCTAAAATCTTCTCTCGAAACTCATCGGTAATAGTGGGTAGATTCTGGATTGAGGAGAGCGTTGTCGTGTCTTTGAAGCAGTCGCAATACCGAGTCTCGACGCAAAGTAGATCAAATGTCTTATCTTGTCATCATCCACGTATTTGGGCGACGGGGAAAGAAATATTGTAGCTAGAGTCAGTCAGACATGACGGCAAAGAAGGGCAGTTCAAGGAAAGTAGAAGGAGAATGCACCTAATTTCTAATTTGTTTGGAAGCGGACCATTGCTTGGATTTGTATTCGAAATAGAAGACAGAATACAGAGAATAGAGTGTAGGGTCTCGTCTGCTGCCGTGGTGGTCATCGGCCCAGCCCAGAGTACAGGGTCTTAAATCAATACCTCCAATCAGCGAAGACGTCTTGTATCAGCCTGGCATCGGGACTTCGTTCAGCCTTGTTATCCTATTTAAGTTAATGTATTTAGCTCTGCTCTGATGATAGGAGGCATTGGTATTCCAGCGGTATTTCTCGCCATTTTATCGAAACAAAACATCGCCAGGAATACTTATTCTATCGAATTGTCATCGCATCTTCCCGCGCAGGGTGTCTTGGGCCGAGGTTGTCCCAGCAGTACCCCATGCAAGTCTTGTGTACCCTTATGACGAACGTGTCCAGCGTTGCTACCTCCCTCCCTTTACATCTCAGCTCTGCAACACTTCGACTCTTCCACTCTTCAGCACGTCAACTCAGGATGTCATATTCTTTTCTATAGCCTCCGGCATACCTACTCATACATTACAACTTCTACACGCTGTACAGCACAATTCCTACGGCCAGCTGAGCATGTCCCAGCGTCCACAGATCAATTTCAAATCCCGAACCGCAACAGACGAAGCTGGCCAGTCGAACAGTGGATACGCGGTCGGCAACTTGGAAGAGCCGAACTCAAGCCCTGCAAGAAATCCATATAAACCTGTAACAAATGACTTAACTCCGCCTCCTCGCGGTCATGAATTCACGAGACGAGACCTGCATCTTCGTCCGAAAGGCGAACCACGAACGAGATCCTCGAGCAGACGGAGTAGGACAGGGACTGCATCGGACGATAACACCCTGACTGTACAAATGCATAATGAGGCGGAGAGCAAGAAAGCCAATGCCGATTCCTCAACCCGAAAACCTGGTCTTGGGCGGAGACCGGTTGGTGGTTCTGAGAAGTTGGGCCTCTTCTCGGGAGTTTATGTGCCCACATGCTTGAATGTTTTGAGCATTCTTATGTTTTTACGATTTGGATTTTTACTTGGACAAAGTGGAGTTGTGGGTATGATGGGTAAGTATAACAACGCATATGGTAACGAAGTCCTAACATCCTCTAGGTATGCTCATCGCATCCTATGTTATCAACTTTATCACAACCTTCTCTTTGTCAGCCATTGCATCTAATGGAACGGTTCGAGGTGGAGGGGCATACTACCTAATATCGAGGTCTCTTGGGCCCGAGTTTGGAGGGAGTATTGGATTAGTTTTCTATATGGGCTTCGTTTTCAATACTGGAATGAATGCTGTGGGTTTAATTGATTGTATCAAATCGAACTTTGGTGCCACATCTGGAAACTGGGCACAAATTATGCCAGAAGCAAAATGGTATCTTTACCTCTGGGCTACAGTAGTCCTTGCTGTATGCACTACAATATGCCTTGCGGGATCATCCATGTTTGCACGTGCCAGTAATGGACTGCTATTCATTCTTCTTGTCGCAACGCTTAGTATTCCGTTGTCTGCCCTCGTTATGCCACCTTTCGAAAGTCGAAGCCTGGGTATAGAATATACTGGGCTGAGCTTACAGACTTTTATTGGAAATCTGATGCCTCAATTAACACGTGGAGCTGCAGGAAGTGAGAGGAAAGGCAAAGAAAACTTTCAAGATCTGTTTGGGATCCTGTTTCCAGCTACGGGTGGGATTTTTGCTGGAGCCAGTATGTCTGGAGATCTCAAGAACCCTAGTAAGTCAATTCCACGAGGAACGATTCTCGGTCTTATTACCACATTTGTCTTGTATACGCTCGTCATTTTAGCCATGGCCGCGACGACCACACGAGCATCCTTCTATAGGAATTCCAACGTCATCCAAGAAACCAATATATCTGGATTTGTGGTTCTAGCTGGAGAGTTTGCGAGTTCGTTATTCTCGACACTAATGGGGGTTATTGGATCCGCGAAACTTCTGCAAGCTTTATCACGAGATAATCTTATTCCAGGATTCTCAGTTTTTGGACAAGGAACTAAAAACGGTGACGAGCCTACATACGCTATCATTATAACATACGTGGTGGCTCAAGTCACGATGCTTTGCGACCTCAATCAAATTGCATCGTTTGTCACGATGACATACCTTGTGAGTTTTATTTCATGAACTGCAGCCTTAGAGGGACTATTCTATTACTAGGACAGCAACTTAACTTGAGTGTTTCCAAGTGACTGCATCAGAAGTAGTAGACCTGAGCTTTTCTTTCGAATAGGCATTAAATCGGCATTGACAAGATCTCTATTATATTTTTATCCACAAGCTAACAGCTATAGATGACCTTTCTTGTAATGAATCTTGCTTGCTTCCTACTCAAGATCGGCTCAGCACCTAACTTCAGACCCTCGTTCCACTTCTTCAATTGGTACACGGCCTTGGCTGGGACAATTTTGTCTGGTGCAGCAATGTTCTTTGTCGATGGCCAATACGCTACTGGCTGTGTTGGAATTCTTGTGATCATCTTCCTTATTATCCACTATACTAGTTCTCCTAAGAGCTGGGGTGACGTTTCTCAGAGTCTCATCTATCATCAAGTCCGGAAATACCTCTTGAGATTAAAACAAGAGCATGTCAAGTTCTGGCGCCCTCAGATACTTTTATTTGTCAACGATCCGCGACGACAATACAATCTCATTCAATTCTGCAATTCCATGAAGAAGGGAGCATTATACATTCTCGCTCACGTCATTATTACAGACGATTTTGGTGGATCTGTTCCTGAGGCACGAAGACAACAAGCCGCTTGGGCGAAATATATTGACTTTTCGAAAATCAAAGCTTTCGTTAACATAGCTATGTCTCCTGCTGTTGAGTGGGGAGCAAGGAATATTGTTTTAAGTGCTGGTCTCGGAGGCATGAGACCAAATATGTACGTCCCGTCCCGTCCAGTGGTTGGCGAACTAAAACTGACTAGAGCTAGCGCTGTCTTGGGCATGTACAACCTTGATGACTTAAGATCCCAGCCATTAATCGATGTGCCTGAAATGTCCCAACCTTCATCCAGCACGTCAGACCAAGCAACGAAGCTATCCCGCAAGCGTCGTAATAGTAAAGATGCCAAGCTCGAAGGACAACTTCCCACAGACTCATGTAGGACTGAAGGAACTGTCAGTCTCACAAGCTACGTAACGATTCTAGAAGATCTTCTACTCCAGCTACAGATCAATGTAGCTATTGCGAGAGGTTTCCAGAATTTGGAATTTCCAGACGCTGATGTCAAGGTTTCGAAGAAATATATTGACCTTTGGCCAATTCAAATGACCGCAGAGATCGCATCGGAAGGAGATACTCAGCAGAATGTTTTGACTACTAATTTTGATACATGTAAGTACTAACATTTAGATTTATAATCTTAATAACTTAGTAATTAATACTAGATACATTAATCCTCCAACTTGGAGTAATTTTGAATACAGTACCAGCATGGAAGAAAGCATACAAACTTCGAGTAGCTGTATTCGTCGAATACGAGCCAGACGTTGAAGAGGAACGTGGAAGAGTCAAAGAATTACTGGAGAATCTCAGAATCGAAGCCGAAGTACTAGTGTTCTGGCTTGCATCTGGAGAGCTACCTACCTATGAAATCATCGTAAATGGAGCATCTGCTCGTGAAGAGGATGAAACCCGAGTCAATGATTGTCTAAAAGGACAAGAATGGTGGGACGAAATACAAGGGATACGTGGAAAGAGAGAAAGGACAGCAATGGGTGATATGGCCGACCTTGCCAGTATCTTCACTACCAGGTCGAATTGGCCGCAATCATCATTCCAACAGGGTCCTCGAGGCGAAAAAGTCGAACGTTTCCTTGGTCTCAGGCGCTTACTTCGCAAATCTAAAAGAAAACACAGTACCACCATGAGCGGATTCGCCAGACTTGGTGTCAGTCTCGGAATACGCACTCACAGGCTATCAGACCACGTCACAAAACATCATGCGAGCAACTTAAGCGCAAGTGAAGACTCAGACAGTGAATTGGAGGAAAGTGACTCCGACATATTAGTGAGTGAGGATGATGAGAGTGATGGACCAGGAAGCGCTGCGAGCGAAGGGGACATTGACGATTTCGAATCAGATGATGAGTCTATCCATTCTCGCCTCAACACCGGACTTCTAAAACGGAGACGCAGTCATGGAGATAGTATGCGCGGACCTACACAATCTAAACGCGCGACTGGAGAACGAGAACCAATCCCTCCACAATCAAGCCGTCGATCACCTGTTATTCCCTCTCTCAACGACTCACCCTCCAGCCCAATCGCCACCTCCTTCAAATCACCATCAGTCGCCAGCCGTCCCGTCTCCCTCAAAGAACCGCTTAAATCATCCAATACATCACGCCCTTCATCCGAACATTCCGAACGCCCATCTCTGATCCGGCACGCCTCCGCCCGAAAATTCAACTCCAAGCCCATGCCTCAGACCTTAGTCTCTACCTCCGACGGTCCCGGGCCCTCTATAATGTTCACAGCTACGTCTTCCCCACCTGTACGGAAGGGGCGATTACCATCCGCGTATCGCTCTTCCTCATCATTTCCAGACCATATAAGCGAAACTTCTGAACCCGTTACGCCCAATTTGTCACGGCATAATTCATATCGTAATGAAATTGGAACCGAAAATGAAGGGAATGGAAGTGGGTATGCCACACAAGCGATCCCAATCTCTTTCAATGATCTACCATGTCGTGCTCAGCATCTTATCTTGAATGAATTGATGAGACAGAAAAGTGCGGATACCGCAGTTCTGTTTACGACGCTCCCGAGTCCGGTGAAAGGAACTAGTCAGAGTGAAGAGGCAAGTGAGCGCTATTTACAAGATCTAGAGACCCTATGTAGAGGGTGTCCGCCAGTACTTATGGTACATAGTAATAGTATGACCGTTACTATGAGTTTATGAGGAGGGCACTAGGGGTGTTAGGTGGAACGGGGGAATAAGTGAAGAAACATTGATAGGATTATGGAGTATGGAATCTCCTCCTTCCTTTCCCCTTTTCCTTTCTGCTTCCCAAAAAGCCCTATTAGAGAAATAAATCATATAATTCTCATAACTTACCATTCCCAAATTCCAGCCTATCCTATCCTTTCCCTTTCCCCGGCATCGTGCCAATTTTAGTAGCACAAACCACGATGTCCTGTCAACATTGACATATTGACAGACTACGGATTATTCAACGTTAATCGCGCCTTTAAAAGCCACCAGAATTCTAAGAGTGTAAGAAATGGATGAGAATTTATAATCAGAAAAGAATTTTGGTGAGGGGCAAATTTCAAGAGATAAAATAAAGACTTTTGTATAAGAAATAGATGTGAAATAATAGAATTTATATTAAATAATAATATTCATTTCTGTGCAAGATTGTTTAGCTACAGCTACCAAAACATTATTGCCATTTTAGGGATATGTTTCTTTCCCACCCCACCGCCTTTACTTCCAGCTAATCCTAATGAAGTTAGAGTCCTTATTCGAACGTCAAACCCTAGTATCAAGATCGACTGCCCCCATCTCTATAACCACTCCACGTTCTCACCCAGGAGACCTCAGAGCCAGAGAAACGGAAACAACCCGCAAATATGAACGCGCCAGATCGGTGTGTTTTCTCCCTCCCTCCCCATTACCCTTGGCATCTTGTGCGCCCACCCACGGCCTCGTGCACAATACCACAACCCAAAACAAGATAACGGATCGCGATTGCGAGAAATATACACATGGGATATAGGAGGGCATAGCTGACCGCACACCAGATTCGAGCTTTTCCTGCTGGGCGATGGCGAGAAGAAATGTAGTGAGACGGCGGATACGAGTATGCTGCTCTCTTTTTGCTGATGTGGATGGAATTGGGTAGACAAGGATCGAAATCGGGAAGGGAGACTGATATAATTGATATAAAATAGGAACACCGAATTCGTCGGTCTTCCTTTTCAATAAGGAGGATCATACGCTCGGGAATATGTTGCGGGCCGCACTGCTTAAAGATCAGCATGTTACGTTTGCTGGATATAAGAGTTTGTCTCTCTTTTCCTTCCTTTACAACTTTACACTTTACACTTTACCTTATGCCCCCACCTCCGTCATACTTTCTTTCTTCTACAACGATTCGAAAAAAAAAAAAACAGTAATTAATAGCAATAGTTCCTCACCCCCTCTTCGCTACCTTCGAACTCCGTATCCAGACCGATGGCGAACTCACCCCGAAAGAAGCTTTGGTCAATTGCTGCAAGAGCTTAGTTAACGATTTGGAGATGCTAAGCAGAGAATTCACCAAGGAATATGAGTTGAGGAAGATGGTTAGTGGGGGTGGGGAGGCGAGGTGAAGGGAATTTCATTGCAAAGAGTGATTATGTTGCATGGCCAAAGAGAAGGAGATAAGACGGGGGAGAGAAAAAAAAAGGGGGGTGTTAAGGTATTGCGCACGAAATCTGGATTCGATTTGGGGCGGCGTTTGGGCGGCGAGATGAGTTTGCTTGCTTGGTATGATCATCTTTGTTGGATTACTTTATTCAGATATCGGTTTCTGTTCGGTGACGACTACTACACCACAGATAAAGGACAAATGAGAAATAATAAATGTCTCTATCTGTATATACCCCGCACTATCCATCCGTTTCATGTGGGGTGGTTCATTTTTCTTCTTCATCTTGCATCTAGGTAGGTAGATACTGTAGATTGCCAGCCTATAAAGTCGACAGTCGAAAATCGCAAGTTCAAAGTCGGCGGAGAAATAAATATCATAAATTAGGTTAACAACACACTTACCTAGGTGCTTGCATACTTACTAAACCTCACCATTTCTATATTCCTTCATCCTTATTCTCTCATTCTTCACTCCCCGTCTCAAGTCACGCATTTCATTTCATTTCAATATAGGTAAATAACATACACATATATATACCCCAATTCTTCTCTTCAAGCTACCTAAGCTACACTATACTATGCTATTTTATGCTACATCCAGCTAGCTTCCCCCCACCTCAATAGTAAATAAATTTAAAATACAAAAACGCAATATATATATATATATATATATATATGCGTCAGAAAGTATAAACAACACAGAAAATCTCTCCATGGTAACATATACAGGAATGGATCGTGGTTGAAGGTTGAAAAATGTGCGTTTTGTGGTCACCAACGCTTAAGCCCGCAAACTCCGCCTTCTCACGCGACTCGAGCTCTTACTCGCGGTCCACACCCCAATGGCATTCGAGCCACCGCACATCTGCGTCTTGTCGCCCTCGCACGGCATGCCACAAGCTGAGGCATCGAGACTCTGCGTGGGGAGGGTGTCGCCGCAGAAGCACTGGCCACCGTACTCGACGCCGGCGACGGTGAAGCCGCTGCTCTGGCAGTGCGCCGCGCAGTCCGACGCGCTGACCTGGTGGTTGCCAATGCTGACCAGCTCCTGCCCCGTGATGACGCGCGCGTTCACCGAGTCCGCGAAGCAGCCCGCGTACGTCCAGCCCGCAGGCGGGGCGGCGGATGGGGCTAGCGAGCTTCCGGCGGCGCCGGATGCTGTGACGAGGATCGTGGTCGTGGTGGAGTATTGCACTGTGATGGAGGCGTAGGATGTTACCATGCCGCTGCCGCCGCCGCCGCCGCCTCCTGCTTTTCCGTTCGTGGGGCTTGCGCTGGGGATGGAGGCTGCTGGCGTGGATATGCTTCCAGCCGGTACCATGGGGGAGGTTGCGGCTCCATATGATGCTGAGCTGCTGGAGACCACGGCTCCGGTGGCTGTTGGCGTGGCTACTCCCACAGCAGTTCCCGTTCCCGATCCGGAAGCCGTCACGCCGGCGACGGAAGAGCCACCACCACCACCACCGCCTGTTGCGGCCACGACATTGGTTCCCCAGACGCCAACTGTGAGGTCGCCGGGAAGGATGCTCATGGTGGAGCTGAGAGGATCCACGATCGCCGGCTCGATGGTGCAGCTTCCGGAGGTAGGGTTCAAGGTGCCGGCGTCGGCGCATTTGTCCATGCCTGAGTCACCGGCGTCGCAGTTTTGGATGATTTTTTGGAGGACGGTGGTGTCCCAGCCGGCGATCTGCGGCTTGGTTAGTCGGGGTGAGAGGAGGTAGGCGGGGAAGGGGAGACTTACGAAATCTGCATGTAGGGAGTAGCCCGTTGGATCCCCGTTCGAGAGCACGAAAGGCTGGGAGTTTCCGCCGGGCGTCCAGCGAGATGCAAATAGAGGGGTGTTCCAATAGACTTCGTAGAAGATGTGGGGGGTATGTATCCAACCCTCGGGGCAATTGTTGTTGGTCGGGAACTGCATGTTCGTCTTATAGTTATCCAGGCCTGCTGCCGGGTTGTAGCAGGATGGGAAATGGATATCTGCTCGGAGAGGCGAGGCGTATTGATCGCAGTTCTGGTTCGGGAATCCGGACCCGGCACCTGCGTTGTTGGGGTCTTGGATCCCGACCCCGTCGAGTCCCGTAGAATCGGTGGGGTAGAGTGGTGCCGAGTCGCTGCTCAGCCGTGGACACGTCCATTGGATGGGTTGTGGGGTACCTTGGGCGAGATCCAAGACGTTGGCTGCTCCTCCTTTGGGTGGCGTGCGTAGGTTGGGATCTCCTACGACCATGCGGAGGCCTGGCGGGAATGCTTCAATCGTATCGGTGGTTGGCTCGAAACTTGCGGTGTCAAATGTATATTCTGATGTAGTAGGAGGAACTTACAAGTAGTAGACGTTCATATAGAACATAGGAACGGGTTCGAGCAACTTGGTGGTGGGGTCTTGAAACCAGAGGGAGGGCGTCCAATAGTTACTTTTGTCCGCATCGACAATGGATGTGGTGCAGTTGGAAGAGAGTAAGGTGGTATCGCTCATGGTTAGAGCGAAGTTACTCCCTCCCATGATGGCATGTTGATGTTGCGAAGCGACGCCGGGACTGACGACAGGGTCCATACGAGCGGTCACCAGAGGGCCAGTTCCATAGAAATGGTTGACGGCAAAAGTACGTGACGTCTTTGCCGCAGTTGAGATAGCTACAAGGCCCGCCAAAAGAGTTGCTGAAGAGGAAAACATATTGCAGAGGGTGTTGATGTAACCGTTTCTCTAAATGACTGTATATGATGAAGTATATAAGTATCGCCGGGAATACTGTGTGGCTGGCCTGCTAGGTGAAAAGCTGTCGAAGCTAGGTATAGGACAAGAAAATGACAGTGTGTATTCACAAGAGTAACTTGACTCGATTGTGACGTTGAATACGAAATCGAAAGGGAGTCAGTCAGACAATTTAGCTTGGTCTATTGAAACAGCTATTGACGCCCGAACAATGGGAAAAGAATGGAAGGCAGCCGAAGCACAAACGAAGGTGAAGCCCTGAGAGAAGGAAGGACAAGGAGAAGAGAGAAGAAGAAGAGGAGGAGGAGGAGGAGGAAGAGGANGAGGCATACTTGGACGGCTATTGCTCTTGTAGAAACATTGCGACAATATTCTTAGTGTTAGATGTCGTGAAATTACATGCCCTTCAGCGGCCGACACCTGGAAAGATCGAATATACAGTAATTGAATATATATACCATGGCCATCCCATCCGCCCGGGTCTGCTTCCCGATGGCAATGCTGGCGACGATGACTTGCATGAGAATGGCATCTGCAATGCATTCCAGATGTGTCTGCCCTCGACCATACACAAACAGTAGCTGCTCATTGTGAAACGCTTTACTCACAACTTATCATCAGATGCAGAGATGATGGTTTGGTGGAATTGCGCCCGCTTTCTGCGTGCCCCCGTCTGTTCCCAGTGTTCGTTGCAGTCTCATGGACATCGAGTCTCGGATGGCCGAGTATTGGCCTCATCTGGAGCCCTCATGGCCAGAACCGGAGTCTCCTGCATGAATAGCTTCCTTTTTTATTTTTGAATAGGCCAGGTATGGGGGTAGGGCCAGCGGGAAGGCTCGCAAAGGTTGCCCTTTGATGAAAACTCTTTCCGCGAGGCGAGTCGAGAGGAATTGGAAAGGGCCCATGCAATAGTAACGTCGTGCTGAGGGTCGTCGATGGCCTGTCGATGGGAAATCCTGAAAGAGCCACCCTTGTTAGTCCAATAGGGCCGTAAAGTGTCTCTCATTCTGCCCTCCTCATAGGTTGAGGATTGGCATTTGACGAGGCGGGACACTTCATGGTGTTGATGGAAAAGAGCGTTTCTGAGAGGTGATTGGCTGACGGCCACGACCTGGCTGACCCGGGGGGGGGGAGGGGGATTATTGCAGGAAGGACAAGCTGTGCGCGCCACGGCCTTGGACGACGACGGGCACGGCATCTGAGGTGTGCTGAGGTGTGCGGATCCGTGCTGGACGTCAGGATGGGCATATCTCATGGACATCGTGCCTACACAGTACTCGTTGCTTTCGCCGCGATGATCTGTGAAGCAAGGCAGGGGCATCGTGTTGAGTGTGGCTCAGTCCCGTGCATCGGTGGGGTGGGCGAGAAGTGTGGCAAAGTCCAACCTGTGCTAGCGGCCGTACGAGTATTCCAGTATTCCTCCCCGCCTCTCTCGTCGTGGCAGGCGAAAAGCAGAGGAGACAACGGCCTGAGCCGAACTTGCGGTACGACCTACACCGTACGGGTCCTAGGTGTTTGTTTGTGAGTCATCATCTACATCTAGCGTTGGAGGCTGTGCCGGTGGAGCGACGTCGACGGCATGGTGGTTTGTCACGAGCACCGTAGCGCTACGGTGGCCGGGCTCTCGCCTTCCATCGGCCATTCCGCAGGGTCTTTCCGCCGAGTCGATATATTAACCGTCTGATTGACGCGCCGTAGGTCTCTCTACCTGAACGGGCGGGCGGGATCCCATCACCTGAGCTTTCTCCAGATCAAAGTCTCACCTGACGCAAGTAAGCCATCTGTACCCTCCCCTCTCCCGGTCGAAGCGCCTTTGCCCGAGAAAATTAACGCAACGCGCCAGGTCCATCGCGGCACGTGCTTTACCGCCCGCCATCGCGGAAACTCTGGTGACTCCCGCGTTCCCTGTTTCAAATGTCGTCGTGGTGGGCATGAGGGATATCGACATCCTTGCCGATGTCTGTCATACAAAGATCAGCAGCCTCCTCACCGACCAAACGCTCGTCTTTTGCCAACATTAGGTCAGCTCACCTCAAACGGGTCTCATGTGGAGGAGACGCAATACCAGGAAATGCCAGAACCCACGGCGAGCCAATAGTCAACCATTGTACGGTACAAGCTGATGCCAGGATCGCTCCTTTGGAAGGTCTTTGGGGGACCCAATCCGAATGTCGTACCAAACCAACACGAGGACTCCAAGTGGGACCTAACATGGCATGGATATTGGGCTTCTCTTCTGGCGGCTGCACTGGCCTGCGAATACCTCAATGGGCTGGAAAAGAGCAGATAAAACTTGATCTGCACTCCAAATTTCACTAACAAGCAGGGCAGGCATTATCTCACCAGTCACGAACCGTCCAAAAGATATCGATCCTCGAACCCACAATTTCCCGTGGCCAAGTATTCCCAGTGGTATAACGAAGTTTGTTTGTCCTTTCGGCCTAAAGAGAGATTCTTGAGAATTGTGTTTTTGAGCTTGCTGAGGGCTGGTATTGAGGACAAGTGGCCTTAATCTGAGTTCGAGATAGCATTGCCTGGAATTCTTCTATATTCTTGTAAGATGTGATCACTTAAAACCTACCGAATAAGCAGTTTCATATTATTTATCGATATTTTACCCTTTCCGGTGTGTTATTTGTAACAGTTCCGAGAAAACGACTTTACTAAGACAGAAACTACCAAATAACCCACTATACGGGTTTCCAACACAGATCCTAATTCATCTTATCCGGTCAACTAAAATAAAACCTTTATTATTTCATAAACATCCACTCTCTGCCTCGACCTGATTTGACTTTTGCGTATCCGGCCAAATTCAACATACGCAACCGTGCTCTAAGTAGAGGCCAACACGAAACTTTGGGCTATGTTCTTCAGCCATGTTTTGGGCCATTTGTTATTTCTGCAGCGTGTCCTTTTTCCAGTCCATTCAAACAACCGGGGGAATAATATATTAATCCAGGTCTGCCCTCCAATGGTTTCACTGTCAACTACAACCGCATCTCAACAAACCAAATTTCACAGTACAGAGTACTGAACCCAGGCATCCAAACATTCAAAATGAAGAACACTCTCGTCCTTACTTCGGTAGGTATCATGGTATCTTCCACTCTCGCCGCTCCCACCTCTCTCCCCTCCACGGACGTTTCTGCCCCGGAGGGGAATCGAGTCCGTGATGCAGCACCTACCATGCCAGGAGAACCAAACGCACACCAGGCTCGCGATGCATTACCTAATATGTACGGAGAGTTCGACGACCCTGAGGAAATCAAAGAACGCTCTACTCATGAGAAAAGAGTCGTAAGTCCCCCGCCCCCCCCTTCTTTAGTATGGCTGCTAAGTGTCGGCTGTAGAATCCTAATTTCTGGTGTTCTGTGATGTAAAGGTATTATTAGTTCTCTCTTTACAGGTTGGATAGAGACTGTTAAGGATTAAGCTCCGATTGAGCTGGGTAGCGTTGAGCCCAAATAGCCTCAGTTAGAATTATCAATATCATTACTTTGGATTCCTTTATTCCTACACCTCTCGTGCAATTGTCTTGACCTTCAACGCCCTAATCTTTATTTCAGCCTTGCGTCCAGTGAGTGCCAGCCTCGCAAATTTATCATTCCGCGATTTTACAGCCCAGTTGATTTTTCCACGTGCTCGTGAGAGGCAGTGCTAGACACAGATCGGTCATCCATAACGGTTCCAGTCCAATTGGGAATTGCACCATCTGCACAGATAAGATCACCAGTACAGCTCAGACCACTAAGCAAATCATCAATAAATCTGAAGTTGAAGCCTTGTAGATTCCCAAAAGCTATATTTTTGTTATTACAGTATTATTTGTTCGTTGACAAGTATTGTAGCAGTTTTGAAGACCAGAAGGGCTGCCAAGAACGAAGATTAGCACTAGTCAGGGATTGTCGATTAGCGAGGAGTGCTTGTTTCCTTTGGGGATCATGACGTGCATGATATGTATGTAGATTTGGATCAATCTATTTATATTTTCTATATCGTATTCTTTGAAAAAGATTCACTTCAATATTTTCTTTACAATTGCGTGGACATAATATTCATACAGCTATGGCAAAGCCAAGAGTCATTTATTGGTTTCGAACGGACCTACGACTTCATGATTCTCCAGCCTTGAAAGCAGCATTGGATCTCGAGCCCGAGGTTTTGTGGCCAATATGGACTTGGGACCCTCATTATGTGTATAGGGCAAGGGTGGGGTGTAACAGGTGGCAGTTCTTGTGAGTGATCGGGTTCCTCAGACCTTCTCAAGGAACACTGCTCTCTATCCTTCTCGTATCTCACAACCCGTAGATTAGACTGTCAAAATGACGTCTCAAATTCCATAACAAAACTCAACAAGAAATCTAAACTATTCGTTATGCGAGAAGCTCCTCAAACCCTTTTTCCTAAGCTCTTCAAATCATGGAAAATCAGCCACTTGGTGTTCGAGAAAGATACAGATGCCTACGCTCGACAAAGAGATTATTTGATCATGGAAGCTGCCAGAGTAGCCGGAGTTGAGGTCATTGTCCAACCTGGTCGGACTCTTTGGGATAGTGACGAACTAGTAAGGGAAAATAACGGAAAGCCAACTATGACTCTAAGTCAAGTTCAGACTGCTGGATCAAGAATAGGACCGATACAGCGACCAATGCCAGCTCCTAGATCCATTCCAGATCCTGGAGAACTGACGCTTGAATTCGAACAACAAAAACCTGAATATAAACCTGATCTGAACAATGCAATACGAGGTCATGATGACCAATCTTATGAAAAGATCTCAGGTCCAGATGGAGATTTTGCCGTACCCACGATGGAAGAGCTCGGATTCCCAGCAGCAACAACGCCTCATCGAGGAGGAGAAACAATTGCCTTACAAATGCTCGATAAAATAATCGTCGATGAAGACTACACGGCCAAATTTGAGAAGCCAAAAACAGCACCTACAGCCTTTGAGCCACAGGCAACCACCCTCCTCTCCCCACATCTCCATTTCGGCAGTCTCAGTGTGCGAGAATTCTACTGGCGAGTCCAAGACGTCGTATCCAACTATTCCGGTACCACATCCAAACCACCCGTCTCTCTAACGGGACAACTCCTCTTTCGAGATATGTATCTCGGGGCACAAGCCCGCCTCGGATTTCCCTTCGGCCAAACAGAACATAATTCCCACTGTCGATTCATGCCCTGGCACCTCCCCACCGAAATTTCCCCTTCCACCAACCTCCCAACCAGCTCTTACACCATCGACTCTCAAGAAGCAGAGATCTGGTTCCAGCGCTGGAAAAGCGGCGTGACGGGATTCCCATGGATCGACGCTCTCATGCGGCAACTGAAACAAGAAGGATGGATTCACCACCTCGGTCGCCATGCCGTAGCCTGTTTCCTCACCCGAGGCGGCTGCTACATATCCTGGGAACGCGGAGCTGAAGTATTCGAAGAGTGGTTGATTGACCACGAGACAGCTTGCAATGCGGGGAATTGGCAGTGGCTATCTTGCACGGCGTTTTTCTCGCAGTTCTATAGAGTTTATAGCCCCATTGTTTTCCCCCAGAAGTGGGATAAAGAGGGGGGATTCGTGAGGAAGTATGTTCCTGAGCTGAGGAATTTGGATAAGAAATATATCTACGAACCGTGGAGGGCGGGGAAGCTAGATCTGAAGAAGGCGAATGTGAGGATTGAGGGGGATGGGATGGGAGAGAGAGAAGAGGGCACTTATCCGAAGCCAATGTTTGATTTTGCGGAGAGGAGACAAATCTGTCTGGAGGAAATGAAGAAGGCGTATAAAATCGGAATGTATGGTGATGATCCAAGGGTCTTGGATGGGAGTTGGAGGGGATTATTCGATGATCCTGCTGGGGATTTAAAGGAAGGAAGAACAACAACTGAGAAAGGAAAAAGCAAAGAAGAGACAGAGACAGGCAGGAAAAGAGGGAGGGGTCAAGATACCCTAGATGGACACTTTAAAAAAGCGAAGAAATAGGTGGCCCGTTACCACAATAAAGCAATCCAAAGAAACAAGCATATCCCTGAGAATGTCTCTGCCTATTCTCATCAGCATGAGCAAGCAAAATTTATTTGAGATCACACCTAAATCTTACACCCCTGAATCAACGCCCTATCAATCAAAGTATCTAGCCCAAAATTCCCCAAAAACGCCTCTCAATCATCCCACTCCTCATCCAGCTGATCAATCAACCTATTCTCATCTTCAGCTCTGCCCCCTCTTCCTCTCGAGACTCCGGGCCCGTTCGCGGAAACAGAAATGGGACTGTAGCCTCTTCGACCAGGCAAAAATCGCGCGCATGATGAGGTGATAATTATGAAGAAATCCTGTTGTGGAAGTGTTAGTGATGGGTTTCTTTGTTCTTTCTTTGAGAGATGTGTGAACGCGGGTTGGAAATGAGATTGTGAATATGAATATGAATATGAATGAGATGGACAGTGATTAATGATGCTGAACGCGCCGTATATGCTATGCTATCCTTATCCTACATGGCTTTTTTTTTCTTCATACATGCGAGGAAACTCTTTTCAGGGTTTTGATACTGGACAGCTGTGATAGGATCATGGGAAATGATCAGATCCCAAAGAAGACCTCGACACATAACTCCTCGATGATTTTCTCCCAGAAGTCCTCACTTCCATCGTAGGTAGAATCCCATCTCTTACAGAAGCGACCCTCGGAAGTAAAATTCTCTGTCTCAAATGCCGGAAATTCTGCCTGCTTACCTTTATAAAATTGCCTATGCCCGCCCACATGCTATAATTTGGTAACTGTCTCCAACCCCTGGCATGAGCTACGTTTCGTTGGTAGAATACCCCTCCGAGGAAGTATACTAGAATGGCAATTACTCCGATAATCGCGAAGACGGCTCCTGGGCCTACTCCTTGTTTCGCCGGCTCGGAACCGCTACATGCTGCGTGGGAGTTGATTAGGAATGAATAGGAACATTCATCTGGGTCGGTCCCAAGAAATGAGACTGTTGCTTGAGGCGCGAGAGGGTCCTTCTCGCATTGAAGTAATACTAAAGCCGACTTATGCCCCTTTGCCTTATCCTTGTCGTCATCATCGTCGTCGTCGTCCTTGGATTTTGCTTCTCGTTTCCTGTTCCCCCCACATGGTGAACCATTTGTATATTGAAGAATCAGTCTCCTCCCTCTCAGTACTAAGCTGGATGACTGCTGTCTGCAGGAAGATCAGTCGAATTCTAGCAAAAAAAACTCCTAACACTACTTACCCCAATGAATATGTCTTCCCCTCATAATCATAAAACGCGCTGACATTCTTCCGGAGGCTCTTTTCCACTCCCACCACATCTTCGATATCCTCCACGACCGGGGCACATATATTCAGCGTGAAATTCGACTTATAATCATGTCCCCTCGCATGCCAACTATCTATCTTCGCATTCTTTACCGGCCTCTTCCCTTCTTCTGGTGGTACAACGGATAATGGCCTTAAATCATAGAATGAGCCTGTTCCAGAAGCAATTGTACATGGATCTGGAGGTGGAGATTTCTTGTCATCTAGGCCGCCCGCAGCATTCACCCCGCCGTGAACGGCCAGTGCAACCAGCAGAGTGGTTGGAAGTGATGAGAAATACATGGTGATGGACGCAGTTCCAGAGATACGAGTGGTAGAGCGCCTCGAGGCGCAACGTAGGGAAGGGGCACTTCTGATGTCGATGTTGGACGTGAAGAGCCTCGAGAGGAAGCTTAAGCTCACGAGTTTTGAACATGAAACGTGTACGAGATCGGCTCGGGCGTTGCCGATGTTTGGTGTACAGTATTTTATCGCCACGTGATTTATATTTTTTTAAAATTACAGTAATGAAAAGAGATATAAGATAGGAGAGTCATCTATTTATCTCATTGTGAAGAGCGGCTTGGGGTGATCCAATCAATATGCTTTTGCGTTGAAGTATAGACATGTTCTGATTTTCGGGCCCGAGGACGAAGCCACTTTGATCAATATTGTAGTTTTGTAATTTAGTATAGTCAATAAATAAAGAGACACTTGGTGCACCATAGAACATAATCCATAAGAGACTACCACCAGTACCTATTGTGGTGCACTCCCTGCTGCTTACAGTGTCATCAGGGGTCTCATCTTCGTCATCATTGATCGTTTGAACGGGATCTCAAATCCCGGGTGAGCTCATTTCCATCAGCTTTGGCTTTAGTTGCACCGTACACTATACCCTCATCCAACCTCTCTTGACGCTCAAATAAAACTCACCTATGGGCCCTCTCTCATTCACATGTCCTCTTTCTTGTTCATAATTTATCTGTTTCTGGAGATGGCGCCTAAACCTTCCAAAGCGGTCGCAAAACCAGTCGACGCGCATGGCTATGAATTTGGAGGACCGTAAGTTCATAGTTTCTATTTTCCCAATTGATTTGGCTCTGCTAATAAAAATTCTTAGACTCGGTGCATTTGGCATCTCTTTCGGACTACCAATAATCTGCTATCTGGCAACTTTTCTCTGCAATGACATTTCCGGCTGTCCAGTCCCTTCTACCCTCTCCCCGTCGACCTTGACAATAGACGCTCTGAAACGAGAAGTCGGATGGCCCACAGATGGAATCGTGGGATTGGCAAGCTGGGATGTCACTGCGAAGGTATTGGGGTACTTCTTGCTTAGCTTGGTGCTCCATCGAGTGCTGCCAGGAGAGCATGTTGAGGGTGTTGAGCTGGCATCTGGTGGAAAGCTCAAATACAAGCTCAACAGTATGTCTGAACCATCCATGGATGAAGATATACTTAAAATCTACAGCTTGGACTTCGACAATGGTGACTATTTCTATTCTCGCTGCTGGTACAATTGCTCAAGGCGCCGATTTTCCCGTCTGGACCTTCATGTACGACAATTATGTTCAGATCCTTACCGCAAATATGCTCATTGCCTACGCTCTCGCAACCTTTGTCTATGTTCGAAGCTTCAGTGTGAAGGCTGGAAATCCGGAGAGACGTGAACTGGCAGCAGGTGGACACTCGGGGAATATGCTATACGACTGGTTTATCGGACGAGAGCTCAATCCTCGAGTGACTATCCCTCTTATTGGCGAGATCGACATTAAAGAATTCATGGAATTGCGGCCTGGTCTGATGGGATGGATGCTTCTCGATCTTGCATTCATAGCTCACCAATACAAAACGTATGGCTATGTTACCGATAGTATTGCTCTCGTCACCTGTTTCCAATCCCTCTATATCCTCGATTCTTTCTGGATGGAATCTGCCGTTCTTACAACAATGGATATCACGACAGATGGATTCGGATTCATGCTCGCGTTCGGCGATATCGTATGGGTTCCTTTCATCTTCTCCCTCCAGGCCCATTATCTCTCTGTTTATCCCCTCACACTTGGCATATATGGTACTGCTGGAGTCCTCGCTGTTTCAGGAACAGGATACTATATCTTCCGCAGCTCAAACAACGAAAAGAATCGTTTCCGGACAAACCCCAACGATCCTCGAGTTGCCCACCTAAAATATATCGAAACCAAATCTGGTTCCAAACTCTTGATTTCAGGTTGGTGGGGAACTGCTAGGCATATCAATTACTTTGGAGATTGGTTCATGTCTTGGTCGTTTTGTCTTCCCACTGGAATTGCAGGATATTTGGTTCAACGTAGCTCTGTAGCTCCCACATTTGGCCAGTCTCTCCCAAGTGGTTCCTTTGTTTATAGTGGGCCCAGCGTTCATACAGAGGTGACGCAAGGTGCTGCGAGAGGATGGGGAATGATTATTACATATTTTTATGTGATTTATTTCGGGATTTTGTTGGTGCATAGGGAAATGAGGGATGAGGAGAAGTGTGTTAGGAAATATGGGGAGGATTGGAAGAGATACACTGCGATCGTTAGGTATAGAATCATTCCTGGAATTTACTAGGTGAGAGAAGGCCGGTTTCCATGTCAGCTGGCTCGTTGGCTCAACTACTTAGAGACTTTATAGTTTGAGCTTGTAAGTTTGGAATTGTATATGGTAGTAAAATGGCCTTGGCCATGCTCAATAATACATAATGCTGTTTTAGATTATAAAGGCATTGTAACACCACGGGAGAAGGGATCCGGGCTTGCTTTAAAGAATCTTTTTGGTTATTAGCGGGTATATATTGGCTAGAACATAAGCTAGCTATCCCTTTGCAGGCTAATTTATCAATTTTTGGTGGATATTGGTGGTCTATAGAAAGGTCAAGCTCTTGAATGGAGGAGACGGTGGTTAAAAAACGAGGTCTTTAAACCCGCGCTGCTAAAACCTCATTGACACATTAACGACCCGACGTTGACTCGCTACTTCCAAATCTGTTTTGATCCTAGGAGTTTTTCTTTTCGAACAGCTAAATATTCAATTAGCTCATTATCAAAAATACTATTATCACTACTGCTTACTTCCATCAATTTGGTAGATCTCCGACGCAGGCCTATATCTTC
Organism: Chlorociboria aeruginascens; assembly: GCA_002276475.2. Lineage (NCBI taxonomy): Eukaryota > Fungi > Ascomycota > Leotiomycetes > Helotiales > Chlorociboriaceae > Chlorociboria > Chlorociboria aeruginascens. Next base: position 68,785 of record NCSK02000072.1, on the reverse strand, counting down.
TCTAGACATAGGAATGGCAGGTCATGAACTGCAAATCCGCAATCCCCTTAAAGGTACCTTCATGCCATAGGTCAGCTTTACCATCCAGAACTGCAAACTTATAATACTCCAAATTTTCGTCTATATAGCCTTTGAAGGCATCCGCAAACTGAGCCACCATATGAAGCACATATCCTCGATTGCTGTTGTTTGCTGCTGGAAGGTAAGCGGGAGGGAAAGATATGATGGAGCCATCGCGCTTGAATATCTGCTTCGCTGGATCCATATCGGTTTATCATTTTATTTGGGTCCATGTAATATCTTTTTCGGTCTCGCTGAGTGTAACAAATTGGACAATGTCTCTTCTGCCTTGTACGTTGGTGCTGTCGTCCAGGGGCTGCTGTATCAGACAGTGGGATAAGGACGTTCGACAATGTCCTTTGCGACGACTCCTAAGCTCGTCAGGATCGCGAAGAATTTATATGTCGACCTCGCTGTCTTCTTTGTCTGCTTTCCATGCGAAGAGGAACCACCTTCCCTCGCGACATAGCGTTTGCCCAAATTTCCTCTGCAGGATAAAGGTTATCGGGTATGTTCAATACACCGAATCTATAACCAATGAATCCTCCCACAGATCGTCTTGTGTAGCAATAAATGACCGCTTATAACCTGGCCAAGGCGTGACTCTAGGTAGTTCTGAGTGACGTATAGCTGTATACATATCTGGCATTTTTTTTGTCAAGCTCGAGTTGCTCTAGACATGCCCCTCGTGATGATGCTTGAGGTGTACTTGTCGTTGTATGAAGAGTGGATGTAAATTCACAAGATGATTCCGGTAGGTTTGAGTATGGATGTTGCAAGCAATTCTGGAGAGGCCTGATTATATGACGGTTGTGTGCGTTGATATTTAGCAGTCTTCCGGGCAAGAGCGTTGATAATATATCGATATAGATCTGTAGCAATGTTCGAATTGTGTTGAATTGGTGAATTTTCCATCTCCCCAGAAGCCACGGTCATAAATACAGTGGGATTCTGAATATCCTGTAAAGGCATTTCCTTTCGTCGTAGATCCATTATAGATAAAACTTGGATATATACATGATGTTTGCAAATGATTGTGTTTGTTTACATTCAATAGTTATATCTAGCTAGCCAATAGCCCAGCGCCCTAAAGCTTGGGACTATATGGGAGAAGTTAGAGTCTCGCCAACAGTAATAAAGGATCTTAGATCAACTAGAATCCAATCTTAAATAAATGCTTTATAAAGAAACAATTCTGTATAAACAAAAATTATAATAATTGCATTAAGCACAGCCAAAAATAAAGAAATGTTTTTTTTTTATGCAATTCATGCACTACATGAATTGCGCTGGCACATAGCCTAACTTCATTTTAGTAAAAAGTTTCGCTCTTTGCTCTTTTTTTGTGAGTCGTATGTATTTAGATAACAACTTTAGCCAAACAAAATGAGCAAACTCAATAATCCGGCGTAGTGTAGGGGGTACGTACATCTATTATAACATCTTCACGATTATTGAAAACTAATATTTAACCTAGTTAACATAACTCGCTTTCATCAATCGATCGATCCGAGTAGCCCCGGGTTCGATTCCCGGCGCCGGAAGTTCACCTTTTTGCTACCTTTTTGATGTTGGGAAAAGAGTCGGCAAGCGAGATTATGTAGTCTTTTTTGGTTACAGCAGGGGGTTACTAATTCGTGTCTTACCAAAATAAGCGAATCAAAATATGCATATTTTCACCATTCAAATTAATTATTAAATAATAATGCATCAAAAATTTGAAGGCTATAACTCTTTCCTAAGACTTTCCTTTCTATCTCCCCTCCCCAAATAATGTTAAACATTTCGAAAGGATTCTACCCATGGATTTAACATTATTCGGGGGAGGAATAATAATTAAATTTGCATTAATTATTTAAATTATGATATTATCTTGCCATTTTAAATAAGGCACCAAGTAGTGTCCCTTGGTGGGGCAAGAGGGTGAAAAGACAAATACCAACACTCACCAACCATTAGAAAAATTTTCTTCAATGACAACAATTCTCGCCGAGCTCTAGGAATCAGCAACCAGCGCCTGCCAAGCGACATTTATATGATATTGTTCACAGATAAATTGCAAAGTTCCAATCAAGATTTCTGGAGAGATCTACAAAACCAATTCTTTATTCTGTCTAATTGAGCAAGCCTATATTGAAAAATCAATGCTAATCATTCCGGGATTTTGGGAGATTATCTAAACCAGCATCAGAAACCTTGTCTTGCAGTTTAAAAACTGGGGACAGCCTGTTCATCTCTTAAATACCAGGGATATTAAGTAAATGTGCAACCAAAAAAAAATAAAAAGCTCGTTTCTGGCTCTCATCTAGACTTGGACTCCAGCCCTCAGTCACTTGAAAATTCTGGGAAATTGAATAGATATGCAACGAAGGGTTGCTTTTGATTTCAAATTTGTTCGCCAGACTTACATCTTGATTTGAAATTCATCTAGTCTCAAACTTCGAGGATAGCCACCAGCTGCTCAGAAGTTCCAAGACGATTTCTAGATATATGAAAAAACCTTCGCCTTTAAATTCAATCTTGAAGTCGGGAGTCGGACCCCGACCTAGGACTCGAACATGGACTCAGATTGAGGGTGTTATTGTATTGAAATATCACCATTAATCAAGCGATTCGATCCCAAGGAGCGCCAATGTCTCAAATATTATGGGACATTGGTCTAGATATGCAACAAAAAACCAGTACAAATTCCTTACAGCGTTCAAAGCCCCGTAGCCGGGACTCCACAAGGCAAGAATAGTATTGCTTGCTACGGCAGTGGAGATGCTTATTACCGGACTAAACGAATAAAGAGTATTTGCGAGTCTTCCATACAGACCATGCCATGATCGGATTATCACCAGCATGAAATTGACTAAACTGCTTGGTCAAAGGAGTCTACGAAATGTTCAATGGGGACGGTACTGAAACAATGATATCGGCAGCAAATTCTCTAACATTGGTAGCGGCCGAATCGAGCACCTACTAAACCTTCCAGAATATTCATCGTCAGCAGGAACAGTCTTCTGTCATGATAAAATGGCCAAAATTTATATCAGGCAACCAGCCTTTACACTACTATCAAATCAATATGTTAAATGACATCAAGTGGACATCTCGACTAGTGCTGGGTCTGGCTCTTTTGGTTCAATCTTTCTGAGAATGCGAGCAGGATTTCCAACAACAACATGAAAATCGGGGACATCTTTTGTCACAACACTTCCAGCACCGACCGTCACTCCTCGACCAATAGTGACTCCAGGGCAAACTATTGCATTACCTCCAAACCAACAGTCCTCACCTATCGTGATTGGAGCACCGAGCTCGGGGCCTTTGATGCCATTGCGGAGGAATGGATCCAGAGGATGGGTGCCCGAGAAAAAGGAGCAATTTGGTCCAATAAGAGTACGTGCTCCAATAGTAATGAGACAGGTATCGATGAAGGTGCAGTTGCAGTTGATATAGACGCCTCTGCCAAGTCTACTGGCAATGAGCCTGAGTAGCGCAAGTTGTTGACAGACTTACCTAATATTGATCCCATAATCAGCTTTGATCGGACTATCTATATAAGGTTCATCTTGGAGAAGGATGTCATCCTCCTCCTCCGTGGGGCCCCGTGGTGGAAGGGGAGACTTGTCATTGACGACTCTGCAAGTTGTTAGAGTCTCATTTAAGGATAATATGAATTTAGGTGTATTGCTTGAGAGGTCGAATGCAATGGGGGCCTTACTCCTTCCAAAGCCCAACAAGCTCCCTTCTTGAGCCCTCCGACTCATTAAATCTACGGTACGCATAGTTGCAACGTTTTCGCTGGGCGACCAAAGATGGCGTGAAGGCATGATATAGCTCTCCTCTCGCCATATGTGCCTCATTCTCGACATCGCTGATTTTGTCCATGTCATCAAACTCGTCCCGTAAGGAAAAAAAAAGAATTATAACTTGATACCTTTTAAATGTACGAGGGAAAATTATTCCTTGTCTTCTTAGGATCAGGCAGTAAGAACCTGAACGAAACATAAAATCTTACATAATCCCGCTTTCGGAGATAAATGGCTGCGACTTCTTCTTTCCTTTGGTTAAAACTAGAAATAATTCGGACAAGTGTTCCATATAATAGGAAGAGTAATTCCCTATCATTCGTTCCTTGATGAATGTGCCTGCTAATTTTTGACTTCATTTCTACTGCGTCCATAAATTCTAGCACCTATTAGCCAGTCACCCACATGCAATCGAGTAACCAGAACCATAGTTAATGGATTTGCAGTTGATCGGGGACATAAAAGCCGCTTCTCTATCTCCCTACCTCCCTCTCTTCGACATTGTCCCATCTTGGGCTTCTTGCAGGATGTTCGATGTGAATACGATACCGACCGAGTTTGCAGAATATCGTTCAATTGTCGGTGGAAGAAGTCATAGGCCTTTCATTCCAAGCTCGTGGGTTTTCGAGAGAGCTTTCTCGCGAGCCGTACCGTGTTGATTGGGGTGCAAGGACCCAGCTCATCATTGTGTACATCTCAATCCAGGCATTGACAGAGTAAACGTTAATATCCTGGTCTCAATTACTTGAAACAAGGATATTTGAAAAAGCTGTCTTGGAAACTCCACATTCTCCATTCTCACAACAATCGGCAAAGTCGTAGATGGTGTGAAAAGAATTTTCACTCCAGTATGTCTGTTTGGCATTACCTTTTAAGGCCTGGGTTCATATAGCAATTGAGACGATTCCACCAATCAACTTCTCCACTCTCTGAATTTTCCTCTCAAAGTACCTAGGTTCGATATTCCGGATAGGTCTTGATAGAAAGTAACTTTCGTTTATGAAGAAACACTGCTTGATGTGATTTTATCCCATCATTAGATCTTCTTCTGTCCTTGAGTTAGAAATTATTGACGGAACGAATTCCGCTCCCACCTGTATATCCAGAGAATCCAGCCCATCCCAAAGTAACACAAGGAAGAATCCCATATCGTTGCCGTCCACGGATCAAATTCTATTGGCATACCCCCAGACCGAGAGAGGGGTAATAAGGTCCCTTGCATTGCCAACATGATCTCCACCCCCGCTCCAATATTCTGTTCTCCGAGCTGGCCGAAGCCGACCTTGGCCACCACCCCTGTCATGGTCCGGGGGTTTGGTTGACCGCTGCGGCTCCAGACGTGTCCATGTCTCCTCTCCAAGCGGAGAATGGAGACGGGTGTGGCTGATATCAATCAAAATATAAAATAGTCAGGCGGATGGCTTGATGCAGGCGGCGAAGAGAGATCAAACCGACCGTAGCAATCGCGGGAACTCGAACCTTGGCATGCGGCTGAGTTATCGTGACGATAATCAAATGCCTAGCTAGGAGTTGGAGATCCCCAGAGGTACGGGAGGAAGCCATCGCCGGCCGCATGCCAAGAGGCACGATGTTCAAGGTTTCCCGGTTGATACGCTAGTACCGGTAGGGACCGCCATACTCGATATACGAACCCCAACGGCCCGACGTTTCGCCTGTTTATTGGCCGAGCGCCTCAGATGACGTCGACGTCGAACGATGTCGAGATGCGGTAATCCGACAGGAGGACGCACCAGAGGGCGACGAATCAGAGGGAGGTGCAGAGCGGAGGACGGGTGGGAGATGGGGAAGGGCATGGGGAAGTGTATGGGGAAGGGCATGGGCAGGACGCGGTACAACGCTCTAGTACCGTCGTGGTAATCCACCGCCGGCATTCCCTCCCTCTCGGCCCTATTATTTTCCCTGGACAACCCGATGGGAGGAACGGTCGTATTTGCGCGAGGGGCCTTACCACCCATAGCAACACCTGACGTCGATCGACAGCCTTTGCAGCGTGATATTCGATCAAATCTGCGGCGCGCTCCACCACTCAGAATGTCCTATGATCAAAAAGTGGCCGGGTCGATACCGAGCTCTCAGAGCAGGGAGCTCCACGGCCGGGTAGCGAGAGAGTGAGATCAACACAACATTATTTAAGGTCGAAGGGGTTCCTGCATTTCCGTGCAATTGCTCTTCCCGAATGCATCTCTGCCGTGGTCTTTGTTAGATGCTCTTCAATTGATCAATGTCTCCCAAGATGTGGCCTGCAATCGCCGTTGTCCTGCTGGCGACCGTTGCTACGGGACACCCAGGCAAACGGCAAGAACCCGGGGTAAGCTCGTCCTCGTCTCTCTCTCTCCCCACAACACCCACCGCCACATTTGTGACCTCACTCTCAGAATGCGAGGCTTCGTGGAGCTGCTGATATGTCTTGCTCTGTTTTTGGGCCGACGTGGACCACAATTGACGTCTCAACAGGCCTTGCCAAATAGTACATTATTCGGTATCAAGTCTGATCCGTTCTATCCCTCACCGTGGATGAATGGTGCCCTCGAATGGGCAGATGCTTATGCCAAGGCGAAGGATTTTGTCTCCCAACTTACCTTGTTGGAAAAGGTCAACATCACGACCGGTGTAGGTTGGGAGGGGGAGCAATGCGTGGGCCAAACCGGAGCGGTTCCTCGTCTTGGCTTGAGGTGTGTGGTCTCAATTGGAACATGCTTTTAGATGCTAACTAGACATAGATCTATGTGTATGCAAGACAGCCCAGGTGGGTAATTTCTCCGACCCTATTTTCTCATTCTGGATTGCCTTAGGAGTGGTGGGACATTTGCTCGTCCAACTCCTCATCGGATCTTTACTCCTGAAACTATCCTAGAAGAGTAACGCTGACGCCAAGTTTCTCACCTCAAGTGGGCGTCAGAGATTCCGATTACAACTCAGTCTTCTCAAGTGGTCAAAGTGTTGCTGCTACTTTCGATCGTGGCTTGATGTATGCTCGTGGAAAAGCTATGGGAGAGGAACACAAGGCTAAAGGTGGCACTGTACAACTTGGCCCGGTGGCAGGACCTCTGGGACGGTCTCCAGAAGGAGGTCGTAACTGGGAAGGTTTCAGCCCTGACCCAGGTAAGCGCTCCATTCCATTGTCTCCATTGACCAACCACAACTTAACGCGGCTCAGTTCTCACTGGTATTGGTATCGCCGAAACAATCAAAGGAATCCAAGACGCCGGGATTATTGCATGCGCAAAGCACTTCATTGGGAATGAACAGGTAAATCTTCTGGTTTGGTGTCTTTAATAGGTACATTTGGCTAAAATTGTCAAAAGGAACACTTCAGACAAGTACCCGAAGCAATTGGATACGGTTACAATATCACCGAAGCACTATCGTCTAATCTCGATGACACTACAATGCATGAGACCTATCTATGGCCCTTTGCTGACGCTGTCCGTGCTGGTGTTGGTTCCGTCATGTGCTCCTACAACCAAATCAATAACTCTTACGCTTGCCAAAACTCTAAACTGCTCAACAACCTCTTGAAGGATGAGTTAGGATTTCAGGGGTTCGTTATGAGTGATTGGCAGGCACAGCACACGGGAGTCTCCTCTGCATTAGCCGGGCTCGACATGACAATGCCTGGAGACACCGTGTTCAACAGTGGTTATAGTTACTGGGGAACAAATCTCACTCTTGCTGTGGTCAACGGCACAATCCCCGAATGGCGTATTGATGATATGGCTACGAGAATCATGGCGGCTTATTTCAAGGTTGGCCTGACTCTTGATGAGCCACCTATCAATTTTGCTTCCTGGACGTTAGATACATACGGCCCTCTCCATTATGCTGCTGGTCAAGGTTATCAGCAAATCAACTGGCATGTTGACGTTCAAGGAGAACACGGATCTCTCATTCGAGAGATCGGAGCAAGATCAACGGTTCTCCTTAAGAACTTAAATGGTGCACTTCCCCTTTCCAAGCCTAAGTTTGTGGCTGTGATTGGCGAAGACGCCGGCGCAAACCAATATGGCCCCAATGGCTGCTCCGATAGAGGCTGTGACAACGGAACCCTAGGTATGGCCTGGGGATCTGGAACTGCTAATTTCCCATATCTCATCACTCCAGATAGCGCTCTTCAAACTCAAGCTCTCGCAGATCGCTCAAGATATGAGAGTATCACCGACAACTACGCCACTTCCCAGATTGAAGCCCTCGTTTCACAGGCTGACGTCACTGCCATTGTTTTCGTCAATGTCGACTCTGGAGAAGGTTATATCAATGTAGATGGTAATGAAGGAGATCGTCAAAATCTCACTCTCTGGCATTCGGGTGACGATTTAATTAAGAATGTTTCGGCTCTCTGCAACAACACTATTGTGGTCATCCACAGCACTGGCCCAACGCTCTTGACGGAATGGTATAACAGCCCCAATGTTACCGCTATCCTATGGGCTGGTGTTCCGGGCCAGGAGAGTGGAAACAGTATTACGGATGTTCTCTATGGGAAAGTCAACCCAGCTGCTCGATCCCCCTTTACTTGGGGACCAACAAGAGAGAGCTATGGAACCGATGTTCTCTACGAGCCCAACAATGGTCAAGCGGCACCCCAAGATAACTTTGTAGAGGGGAACTTTATCGATTACCGAGCCTTTGATGCCCACAACATTACCCCAATCTATGAATTTGGATATGGACTCTCATACACCACCTTCTCTTACTCCAACCTCACTGTCACAAAAGCCAATGCTGGGCCTTATACTCCCACAACTGGGACGACGTCCGCAGCCCCAGTGCTTGGAAACTTCTCCACAGATTTGAGCGACTATCTCTTCCCCAACGCAAGCTTCCCTCATGTTTGGCAATACATATATCCTTACGTCAATACTACCGATGCTAAAGAAGCCTCCGCAGATCCTTACTACGGGAAAACAGCTGCGGAATTCCTCCCACCCTACGCTACAGATGGTTCTCCTCAACCCTTTCTCCCGGCTGGCGGCGGCCCAGGAGGAAATCCTCAGTTATACGATGTTCTCTATACCGTCAGCGCGACGATTCAGAACACCGGTACTGTCGATGGAGAAGAAGTCCCTCAACTCTACGTCTCCCTCGGTGGACCTAACGATCCTAAAATCGTCCTGAGAGGATTCGAGAGATTGAGTATTGATGCGGGCACTTCTGCTACTTTCACCGTAGATATTGTTAGGAGGGATCTAAGCAATTGGGATACAGTTGGCCAGGATTGGTTTATCAGTAATTACACCAAGACGGTGTATGTGGGATCTAGCTCGAGGAAGTTGCCCTTGAGTCAAATTTTGAATTAGATGAAATGACGACAAGGCATGGAGGTGGGGAAGACCCTCGAAGGCTCGTTAATGTGGGGCTGGATTGAACTCCTTTGGAGGATAAACTGATGAAGTTATGATGATGTATAATGTTGATTGGTTACCTAAAAGATGGGCTTTATAGAGTGCCTGGATTAATTTACATTCTTATCTATTATTTCTGTCTTCAGTAAGTACAGTACTTACCACCATATCTGACTTTAGTTGAAGCGCTTCAAGATTTTGCCCATTCATATCATCACATTGCGAAATTTCCTCATAAGAGATGGAAACGAGCAGAAATCATCTAACCCCACATTTTCTGAAACAAACACTACTAATAGTCTGGCCCTTCCTCCCTCCAAAGCTAAAACTCCTATACTTGACTCTATCCAAGACCTCTAATTCACCTCCCCCTCCCTCGCCCGCGAACCAAGCCTCCAACTCCTCCTCCGTCCAATTACAGCTCGTGACCAAAAACACACCTCCATCCCTCATCAACGCCACCACCCTCTCCTTATACCCCTCACAAACCCTCCGCCCATCGCCGTCCCTCTCCTCCGACAGACTGATAGCGTCAAACGTGCCCTTATCCAGCACGACATCCCAGCCATTCTCGTTAGCACTCTCGAGCAGCAGCGGGCGCGGAGACTGGGCCATGATATCCCAGCGGTGGAACTCGATCCGATGAGGGTTCTGCGAGCTGGGCTGGGTTGCGGAAGGAGATGCAGAAGAATAGCCTTTGTCAACGGCAATCCTCTCCGCGAACCCAATACTCTGCTCCGAATAATCCACGCCCATCATCCTCCCTCCCCACCCCTCCCCCACCTCATCCCCCTCGCCACTCCTCAGCGCGAACAAAAAATGCCCGTTCCCCGTGCCTAGGTCTAGAAAACTGCAATTGCGCTTCTCCACCCCAGCGCCCAGGCCCTGCTTCTCCACCACTAGCGTTTGCAGAAAACGCAGGAGCTTGCTCTCGGCCGCCGAGTCGGCGAACCAGATCGTGCCTTCATCGCGAGCGTCCAAGGAATGATTGCTGAGTTCCGTGCTGTAGAGTTCATCCCAGCTGTTTGAAAGGGGGTGTGTGTTAGCTTGGGTTGTGTTTGTGTTTTTGTGTATGGAAGGAAAGGGGGCGGAGGGTGTGGGAAATACGGACTATTGTTTTGTGCCTAGGGGCGAGGGCTCAAGATGGTTGGGTTTAGGGCGTCGTTGTGGTATCATTACGGAGTTAGGGCGAGAGTGATGATGGGTTACAGAATTGCCATTATAAGTTTGTTTTGTCTTTTTGGAATAATTTCGTAGAATCAGAAGACCTAGGAATGGCAAAAATGACAAGTTCGGAGGCGGTGTTGGTATCACGTGCTGAGATATTCAGGGGTAAGTACAGTGTTAATTTCAAATCGTTTGGGCCATGAATCAAACATTGGTTGAGTTGAATATAGGTTATTCCTTAACTATCGACTAGCCTTTTTCTTTCTTTTCTTTTGGTAAGGAGAAATTATCTGCTCTATGAGTGTTGGGATTGAGATTCAAATCATGCACTTGGAACTTATATCTGAATTAACACGGCAATACAGAAGACGTTTTATTGATTGAAAGTCCACAGGTTACTGTGAAGATCTTTCAATTCTGATAAAGAGACTACGTTTGGTATTCCAGCTCCCTATCTAGAACAATGAACAGCAAGGCCTCCACTTTAGGTGACCATGAACCCCCCAAACATATGCATTTTCCACATCAAACTTCTTTATTTTTCTCATCTATGCCTATGGAGAAGTGACCATTGGCTCCCCAGAAATCGAAGCTGCTGCTGTAGTGGCAAAGAAACGGACATCGACGTCATCATCTTTCTGTAACTTCTCCAAATTCGGCAGGATTCTCTCTTCAATAAGCTCTTGTCCTCGGGGCGATACTGCAGTTGAGTTGCCTGACTTCTCAAGCGAATAAATGGTGCCTTCGTTTGGTAGACGTTTGAGGACCGATATCAATTCTGAGTATGATTTGGCGACATTGAATCGAATATTTGGGATATCATCAATGACGAGCTTATCCATCATAGGTAGGATTGATTTCGAGACCACATCCAGACTCACGACGGGGGCGAGTGTCTATGGATAATCAGTAATGTCCTAAAACCAAACCAAGATAACTTACGGTGATTGCAAAACATGTCGTCATTCTGTACAGATAATTTGGGTGAGCCCCCATGGCCATGACTTTGGGAATGATAGCTTCGTTTGCCCACTCAACACCGAAGACTTCTGTAAGTTTCTTCAAGTTGTGAGTTGCAGCTTCACGAATCGAGAATACAGTATCTCCCAGCCATGACATGCAGAGGGCAGACAGTTTCTCATCAAAGAATTTGACACCCAGTTGACTTGCTAAGAGAGGAATGTATTCGATGATGGCCAATCGAACTCTCCATTGCTTATCTTCCGCAAGTTGGACGATTGCTGGGAGAAGTGACTGTGATAGGAGCTCAATACCGATAACTATTCATGTTAACTAGGCTCTTATAAAATCGCTTAGAGTTGCGTACCTTGATTGACCAACTCGAGTTTCGAAATAATGTGTAAACGAACATCTGGGAACTCATCCTTAAGCATTTGTAAAAACATAGGGAGAAGGTGGTCAATAGTTCTGAAATAATGTGTTAATGGTGGTACAAAGTTTTGGTTTTGAAGACGTACTCTTGTTTGCCAAGGATCGGAGCAAGTCCACTGATCTGTGTTCCGAGGGCGGCGCGAACGTGTTGTGAAGTATCCGAAACCAAGTCTTCTACAGTAGTCATGATATCATTAAGAAGAGTTATTCGGTCTACTAGTTTACAGAAGCCTACAATTGATATTAGCGCCAAGGAGGAAAAATAACGAGCACAAGGAATATACCTGGGATCTGCCCAGCAATAGCTGTCCGGACCTCTGCCTCAGTATCTTTGAGCAATTTTACAAATGCCGGGACCAAATCTCTTGCAACCACCTCATCATCTACTGCCTTGGCAATCTATAGTAAGTCAGTTTTCAACTCAATCATGGAATGAGCTACTTGCTGACCTTCTCAAATCTATCCGCGACCATATACCTTACTCTCCAGCTTTTATCTTCGATAAGATTCCTTAACGCCGTCAATAGAACCCCGTGGCTTGATTGCTGCTCTTTAGGGACAACCTCTGCGATGGCTATCAATATCTCAACCGTCAATAATCTCACACTATCCTGGTCATCGCTAGCAAGATGTTGGAATAAGGGTATCATCTCTTCCACAACAATAGTAGCCGGCATTTCCTTCACAAACTTCGCTAAGTTATTCGCAGATTGTCTCCGAACCATTGGGGTCTCGTCGTGAACGAGGAGACCAAATTGTTGTCGAAGCTGTTCTTGCATGGGAGGAGAGGCTTTTTTGTAGGGAACGTTATATAGACCAGTAGCTGAGATTTTCGATGTGAACCAGTCCGCTTTCGAGAGTCGAATTGTGAGGGGAATAAAGTATTCTTCGACCTGCTGCGTAGATAACTCCTCGCAGATTTTATTTAGAGATTCAACAGCCTAAAAATTGTAAGTAAGGATTTTAGGTTCCAAAATATGGCACAAACCTTCTCTCGCACCAGCGGCTCCTCAATAGCAGCAAGGTTCTCAAGAGGTGATAGAAGAACGTGACCCCACTCTGAACCCCCTACGTATTCAACAAATCCACCAAGTTCATGACTCAAAGCTGTAAGAACTTCATCTTCGTCCTCGACCGACTCTGCAGCAAATCGTTAGCCTAGACCAAAAATACGTATGGAACCCCCAAAAGTACCATCAAGAAAAGGAATCAACTCGTCTCTGGTTCGTTCAGCCCCTAGCGCAAGTGCAATCGTGGAAAGTCGGCGTATGGCATTCAGTCGTAATAGGACATCATCGTGCTATTGTAATTGTGAGTAAGGCGCACAAAGATCTGCTTTCCCAACAAGGAAACTAGTTATTTACCTTTAATTCGTCGATGAGCACAGCTATAGGATAGAGTTCATCGGTTTTATCCCCGTCAGACATAATGAATAGTTGCGAGTGTGTTCGATTGTGGGTAAAAAGAGTGGCTACAGCTTCCGTTGAAGACGTTTTCGTGGCTCACGGTAGAGGGAGCTCAAGTTGATCGCGTGTGTATAATAGCTTTCCGGGGTTCCTTCGGTCAAGACCAAGGTCCGTGAGTAGGTCCGGCGAAGATGTTCCTGGAAATGAAGTCTGTGGTATTCGCGTCTATGAGCGTTAGCAGAGACCCTGGCCATATAACATGACTGTAAGAGTATGGTTGCGAGGCTTGGTGGGGGATAACGAGCATCATTATATGAGATATTTTGGGGGAAATAGAATGAGCTTAACTGAACATACCAGTAGAACACACTTCTATTAAGTTCGTGGGGAGACTCGTAGAAGTAGAGCGCGACAAATACGTAGATGTAGGCCTTGAAATTAATGAAGTTGGTTTTTGGTTCCTACACGGAGCTGATGATGGCAGAATTCTGATGCCTCAGGCGCGAAATCAACTTCATGAATTTCAGAATTCGACTCATAAATTTGGAGCTGTGCGACAATTCCTCACAACCTTGATTTCCGCATAATCAAGGTCTGCCATAGACCTGCATGCTCTAGGAATACAAGGAGCTGCCAAACACTGTAGTAAAGATGCCTACTATCAGTGTTGACAAAGCTGGTCTCTTCAAGGCTCTGGGCCAAGAGTAAGTGCATCCAAGAGCCACTGGGACAAGACTGACCAGCCTAGGTATACAACGGAAGAATTTGATAAGTTGTGTTTTGACTTTGGGATCGAGCTAGATGAGGACACTTCAAATACGGAACGGCCAATTGTCAATGGCAAGCAAGAGCCTCCACAACTAAAAATTGAAATCCCCGCCAATCGATATGACATGCTCTGTTTTGAAGGAATTGCCCTTATGCTCAACATTTTCCAAGAAAAGGCGCCAATTCCAAACTTCAAACTGGTACTGCCAAAAAGTGGGAAGCAGGAAACGATCACGGTTCATCCAGATACTCTCAAAGTCAGACCATACGTTGCTGGAGCCATCCTTCGAAATATCAAATTCACACCTGAACGCTATGACTCCTTCATTGCACTGCAAGACAAACTCCACCAGAATCTTGCTAGACAACGAACGTTAGTTGCTATTGGTACTCACGATTTGGATACAATTAAGGGCCCCTTCACATATGAGGCCCTTTGCCCCAAGGATATTAGCTTCATACCCTTGAATCAAACGAAAGAGATGAATGGCGAAGAACTTATGCAATTTTATGAGAATGATAAGCATCTTGGCAAATACCTTCACATCATTCGAGACAAGCCTGTATATCCAGCCATCTACGATTCTCAGCGGATAGTTTGTTCAATGCCACCCATTATCAACAGCAACCACTCCAAAATCACTCTTAAAACCACGAATATCTTCATTGAAATGACAGCAACTGATCGCACAAAGCTCGAGATTGTGACCAATATCATGGTTTCAATGTTCGCTCAGTACTGCGCTGAGCCCTTCACTATTGAACCTGTCCAGATCATCTCTGAACACAACAATGAGACTCGACAAACACCTAATTTGGCACCTCGACACTGGGAGGCTGAGGTTGACTATATTAACAGTTGTCTTGGACTCAAAGAATCGCCACAGCGGATGTGTGAGCTACTCACAAAAATGTGCTATATTGCCAAGCCATCGGCCAGAGACGAAAATCTAATTGAAGTCTCTGTCCCACCAACACGCGCTGATGTTCTTCACCAATGCGATATCATGGAAGATGTTGCAATTGCATATGGATTTAACAGCCTCCCAAGATCCTCCCCTAACAAAGCTGCCACTATTGGTCAACCCCTGATGGTAAACAAGCTCGGCGATATTGTACGAATGGAAGCAGCAATGGCTGGCTGGAGCGAAGTGATGCCTCTCATCTTGTGCTCACACGATGAAAACTTTGGGTGGCTTAATCGCAAGGATGATGGGGAAACAGCAATCAAGCTTGAAAACCCTAAGACGGCCGAGTATCAAGTAGCACGGACGTCATTATTACCTGGATTATTGAAAACAATCCGGGAAAATAAGAAACACAGTGTACCTATCAAGGTTTTTGAAGTTTCGGACATTGTACTCAAAGATATGAGCCTTGAACGGAAGAGTAGAAACGAGAGACGTTTCGCTGCTGCGTGGTATGGGAAGACCAGTGGTTTCGAGGTTATTCATGGTTTACTTGACCGAGTTCTCTTAATGATGAAGACTGCTTTCTTGGCTCACGAGGAGGGTCTTGAGAGTAAGAATCTGGATTACGAAGTTAAGGAAAACCCATCGAAACCGGATGGATACTGGATTGAGGAGATCGATGAGCCTACTTTCTTCGCTGGGCACGCTGCTGCAATATACTTGCGACTGAATGGTAAGCAAGTACGGATCGGCGAGTTCGGCATTCTGCATCCTACGGTTCTTGATAAATTTGAGTTGAGGTACTGAACACATTAATCGGAAGCGTTTACAGTGCTAACTTCTTTTTTTTTATAGATATCCTGTTAGCACATTAGAGATCAATCTCGAAGTTTTCTTATAACCAGTGTCAGAATGATTTGGTCACTCAAAAGTATGTCGTAGCATGAATAATGAGCTAAGACTCGAAATCATTGTTTCTACACCCCGATGCATTTAGTGACGCCAGGCAATGCTTGCGCCCAAGCTCCAAGCTTCCTCTTCCCAACGCCTTCTAATCAATCCACATTTCACATTTACTGCATTTCCACCTCCATTTCCCTTTTTGACCCCTCCAGGTTTTTATTTCCGGTTAGCCCCTTTCCAATCCCAAGCCCAGCAATGCCTTCCCTAAGGCTTGCAAACCCTCCTCCATTACCGCTTGGCATTTGTCGAGGCGATCGAGTCGATCCGGACCCGATTGCTGATGTGAAGCTCTCAACACCAGTGAGCACAGTTTGGTCTCCGCCTTGACCATTAATACCAAGGTACCGTTCCGTTACTACATTTTTGGGCCCGTTCATATCCCCATCACTCCGGTTGAATGCCTCATGCCACCATCTAATCTTCTCTAAGTTTGGGAATATAAGACGTTCTTTGCCTTTAACATGATCGTCAATGTCGTCCCTGTCATAATCCTTGTTCGTGAACTCCGCTCTTCGTGATAAAAAGTAACTCCATACACTTAGTGTGCGTTCTTGTACACGAGCCTCTAGACGGGACTTCTCATTGTTGTATAGAAAAGTGCCGTATTGACAAGAATAAAGATGGTAAAGTAATCTCCGCAAGAATCGCTCATTGAATTCGAAACGTGTAGGAAATTGCCGGAGAAGCTGATAAGTGGCGTCTAGGAATTGATGAAATACAGGACTGGTTTCCTTGGGTTTTGTTGCTTGCTTATCAGCAGGACTGTCCTTTGGTTGAGTTCTGTTAGGTTTTGGAGATTCTTCAAAAGACAACATTTCTCCATCGTCTACAATACTTTCTTGACTCTGATTATTCTTGTTAAAGAATCGTTTAGCACTTAGTAAAGCATTCTCAATGGCATCTCCACGCCCATCTCCATTCCCGCCGGGTTGAATAGCAGATCCAGCAAGTGCATCATTTTGTGTTAGAAACCACTTCTCACTGTTAAGGAATCCGGAGCGATGTTGGAACATATGGCCAAAAGCAAGCCAGTCTTTCTCTACGAGGACAATAAACCCGTCAATTGTTCTGTAGTAGGGATCAAGTAAAAGCTGTGCTAATGCACTTAATTGACTTGTACGATCCCAGCCATCCGAGCAGTGGATCAAGACGTGGGAATGCTGGATGCCAACTTGCCGAGCAATCAAGGAAGCTCCATCTAGAAGTCCAGTGATATGCTTCAGCCAACCACTCTTGGCTAAAAGTTCTCGATTAGGTGGCAATGGCGAAACATCAGCATCTTTAATCGCATCAATGACTTTTGCCAAGGAATCTCTCATTACATGGATATTGTCGATTCCGAGATACGCCTTCGTTGCAAATTTGTAATTGTCCATGTTTTCCGAACCAAGACCCATAGCTTGCATAGCAAATGCATTGACTGTAGGTCGAGCATCAACAATAAGATTGTGCTGTTGTGCACCATAAACAAGTGGTTTGTCCGAGACCATCTCCATGGTTGAACCCTCAATCATTTCGTCTTCTAAGTGTTCCGTTTCAGAAATTTCGCTTTCTGCACTGGGTGAACCCAAATCTGCATGACTAGAAGCCGGGCTGGCTCTAGATATAGGTAAGGAGGAATCGCCATCGTCGGCTTGCGCTGATGCCGAAAAGCATGCGCAAACGAGCTTCTCATCCTGAATACTACGATTCCCGCGAAGACCTGCCATAGGCTGAGAGCTTCGGGTGATCGAACAGTTGTTCACAGGATGTAAATAGGTTAACACCGGAATTCGTACCTTGGAGCGGTATCTGCCTGCATAGTTCAGGGTATTGTCGGAGATGGTGGAAGGGACCGGGAGAAGAGCTGGATATGTAGGAGAAAAGGAATAATCTAGATTTATTTTTGATATTCTCCAACCCCTGTCAATGCCCTTGTCACTGATACCCTGACGTTTCCACTCGGCTTTGGCATCATATACGTCCCAGCCAGATATTTGCTTCTCCAGTGGAAGGGGCTTGTAACTGAATGCGTAAAGCTTTTCAATACTGCCTACTCGACAGGTCGCACCCTTAATGCTCTCGAATACCTCTCTAGCCTTTCTATCTTCGGCGAAGTTGAATGTAAGAAATTTAAAATCGCGCCCTCGCAGCCGTATCGAAGAAGAGATACTAGACCCAGGTAGCGTTGGTCTGAAGATACAATATGCTATCATAGGATAAGCTATCCATGACTCTCTCGTCCTTGGCTCAACAGGTCGGCCATTTGAGGTAGGAGTATTTGGTAAAGGACCAAGAGTTTGCACCAGGATAAGGTGATGCGCCGTCAAATGCAGAGTGATACTAGAGGTCTCTCCACCACTGATTATTTGAACATCGTCAACCTTTCAAAATAGAGTCAGTATAGCACCAATCTATGACCGATGTTGTACTGCTGACCTTGGCTATCTTGAGTTTGTCGGCCATCTTGTTACCCCTCTGCTCACTCAGATCCGGGACAGAGTTGGTTTTTGTTTTTGTGACATATCAAGACTCATATAAGCAGATATTTGAGTCCAGTAGTATTGAAGGATATGGAAGGGTGGAAGTGAGTTTTCTGTGAAAAATATGGAATTGCAATTGTTTTTAGCATTTGTATTCAGTAGAGACCATATACACCAGATACGCCGCGTGGCTTAGTCATGCCGCCCCCAGAATACCGAGATCACCTTATTTTAGATTTAGTTTAAATCTGAAAGAAAAGAAATTTAATATCTCAATAATAAAAAGATAAAATTCGCTCAGCTATCAAAGCTTTACAGATTTCAATTTATTATTATTAAAATCTAAATTTTTTAGAATAAAACGTTGATTCTGATGTAAACCATATCGTCAGAGCAATATATTGGTGCCTTAGGCAGCTATTTATGCCTAATATATGGGGTATCAACAGAGTTAGTACGACTCGCTAAACATTTTCTCCCACAAATCGAAACCCTATTCTGCCCGCATTTGCGATCTGGAAGTCATTCCAAACCACGACGACAACGATATTGAGCCTTCTCCAGCAAGTTGAACCCCACATCACATATCGGTCAATATGGCTTCCGGTGTCCCAGGTGCCGCTATGTAAGGAATCTTGATCCGCGTATAAGCAAAAACCTAACAATTCAATACAGCTCGAAGCGGAGAAAGTTTGTCGCAGATGGTGTCTTCTACGCTGAATTGAACGAGTTCTTCCAACGTGAACTGGCAGAGGAGGGATACTCTGGTGTTGAAGTCCGTGTCACTCCCACTGTCACCGATATCATCATCCGCGCAACCCACACACAAGAAGTTCTCGGCGAGCAAGGACGACGAATTCGCGAACTTACCTCGCTCATCCAAAAGCGATTCAAGTTCCCTGAAAACTCCGTGTCCCTTTACGCTGCTAAGGTCCAAAATCGTGGTCTCTCCGCTGTTGCTCAATGCGAGTCTCTCCGGTACAAACTCCTGAACGGTCTTGCAGTTCGAAGAGCCTGCTATGGTGTCCTTCGATTCATTATGGAGAGTGGGGCTAAGGGTTGTGAGGTCGTCGTTTCCGGAAAGCTCCGTGCAGCTCGTGCCAAGAGCATGAAGTTCACTGATGGTTTCATGATCCACTCTGGTCAGCCAGCAAAGGATTTCATTGATTCCGCTACTCGTCATGTCCTCCTCCGACAAGGTGTTCTCGGTATAAAAGTCAAGATTATGCGTGGATCAGACCCAGAAGGAAAGTCAGGTCCTCAGAAGACATTGCCTGATTCTGTTACTATCATTGAGCCAAAGGAGGAACAACCAGTGGTTCAGCCATCGAGCCAAGATTACGGTGCGAAGCTTGCCTCTGCACAGGCAGCTGCTGATGCACAGCGTACAACGGATCAACAAGGTGGGGAGGAACCGTCAGCTGAGGAGCAATAGATGTGGATGAAATTTGACAAGAGGGTTGGGTGTGTGGGTTCATTTGCGTCCGAGCTTTCTCGGTATTCTACTGCAGGCTTGTAATCAAGGCTAATAAATCATGGGCTTTCTTTGCAGCAATATTCTATGAAGTAAGTGATATGTGTTGCTCTTCGTATTAAGAGTATTTGGAGACAAGCGCGATGATAAATACGCCTCTGTCCTATCTACGACATATATCGTACAAAATTCTCTCTAAATTGTTCATACAGCCCAAACGCCGATGATCATGCAGCCGTATGAGAGATACCTAGCAGGCCATGCTGCAACCCATAATCTCCTAAAAAAAAAAAAAGGATCCGCCGAGCCCAGATACATATCAGTCGTTGAACATATACAATTATTAAGAAAATGCAAAAACCCGTTGGATGTGACCTTTTCATCGTGGTGACGACGACTGAAGTCCCTCAGGACCCACAGGTTCACTCGAGCTCTTTTTATGCCCATTAATCGTCCCGTTACCATTCCGTGGCGATGTATCTTCGTCACTGTCCTCCCCCAAATCTGCAAGGCCCAACCCTGTATTTTCTTCTTCGTCGTAGGCGCGAATAAGGCCTTCTCTATCACCGCCTCTTCCATAACCGGTGCTACCCATGCTCAGCCTGTGAGGATCTAGACTCCTCCTAGCTTGCATGCTTCTTCTCGTATTTATGCCGGATATTATGTCCGTGGCGATGCCATCATGAGCAGCGCCATTTATCATCTTTCGGCCATCTGGATCTCCTCTTGATAGATTTAGAAGGTAGACGCCAGTAAATATAACCAAGAATCCACAAAGAAGGGATAAAGTATTGACGGCATCGGAAGTATTAAAGCCGCCGTAGAGAATAAATGAAGCACATAGGGTTGCTGTAGTAAATGTGACATAATACAGCGGGTTCACTCTACACTAGATTAGATTATGGGTGACGTATACAAGATTTGGGGGGCTTACATTGAAGTAGGGAATTGGCTTAGAGCTTTGTTGAAGTAATTCATCTGCGTGAGAATACAGACACAGGTAACAATAATGAAAACATATGTCGAAGGATGTGTGAATTGATTGGATCCAGCGAATGTCAATTTCACCGCAATGCCAAAAGCTTTGACCGACATGACAGATACAGAACCCACTGTCGAGCATATTGATAAGTAAATCAAGGGATTCTTCTTCCCATACTGAGGGGCAACTTTATAAATCATGACCACCGCAAAGACTGCTACGGCAGCGCAATAAAGTAAAAACCCTTAGATAGAGATTAGTTTATGAACTTGATAAATTTTAAGAAAAAGCCATACCAGGTTGGATTGCATAGTATAAAATCTGGTCAATGGTCTCGATTGGCTGGTCCGGCGGCGCATGTAAGACTATTATAACTGAGCCTATAAGGCATATTGCACATCCAAGCTTCCCTAGGGTTCCTAATTCTTCCTTTAAGAAGTAAGATCCTAGTACAGCTCCAATTAATACACTCAGTGCACCAAGAGGTGTCACTAGAATAGCTGGTGCAAATGCATATGCGGCAAAATTTGCAATTTCTCCAACGATAACTATCAAGGGATTAGCATCACCCTCTGATCACGGACAGACAGACGTACGCGCAATGATACCAGCCCACCATATAGGACTCTTCAGATATGTGAAACCGTCACCCTCAAAACCATGCCTTTGTTCAGCATCCATAAGTCCCTTTGGAGTTGTCAGTATATCGCATCGGCTATCAAGGGGATTGAATCCAAAACGATCATAAGTTGGATTGTACCTTTTTGGTAATGACAAAGCTTGTCCCTAATTTCAATGTCAGTGGTTGAGCTGTGTGAAGGTCCGGCCAAGAATCCCTACCTATGGCCATTGTGGAGGTAATGGCTAAAGCCAACCCTACATATCTGTGTAACAATATTAGCCTTTGACCCTGAGAACAACTCTTTTCGTATGCGCAATTGAAGCTATATGAGCTGCATTCACATACTTGTCTTCCAACATCTTTGTGCTTAATATCGAAACTGCCTCCTATAAACCCCAATATGTAGTGTGCAGATTCAAGCCCACGCCTTGTGGTTTATGTGTCTTGCCCACACTTCTAGCCAGACTGCAACTTTGCGCAGTCTTTATTGTCGCGGGAGGTCCACCGGTAACGACTGATCTGTTCTATTCCGCTCGGCGCAGACTACTGAGATGATGGCACGTCGACGAGAACATTCATAGAATGGTTTCAACCCCCCCAAACGACATTGATCAACAGTCGCTCGGGACCCAGGCAGACCAGACCTTGGTGACAGGTGAGTGCTGAGATATCGTAGCGGCGGAAGGATGATGATTGTCGAAGCCAAGGAAGCCTTCCAGTAGATCGGTTGGGAGTTAGTGGACGTTGCGTGATGTGGTGTGGGATTGTTTGAGGCTCAGCGCGAAACTTTGTCGATGATTTTCAACGAGTTCTGGCCTCGCTTGATTTCCTTATCCATCTGGCATTAGCATTACAGTAGCCCTCTCACGCCTATTTTTACCCGCATCATCCCCTGACTAACCCCTTTTCATCCAACGACGCGTATGCCTGCGGAGGAGCCCTTAGTAGACAGCACTTTTGTACGGCGGCTCTACACGAGCTTGTAACTCCAAAAGACAAATTACTGTAAATTGGATCAAGTTACACTGGGCAGCCACTTTGAAGAGACGGGATTTGTAATTCTCCTTTATTCAGTTGGCAAAAGATGGCCTCCCACGCATCTATCTATACAGCTCTCAGCTCCATCACCTCGAAATGCTCCCGACATCTGTCCATCCGCTCCGGTCATAACATATGCCCATACAAACTGCTGTGCATTCTTTAGGGGTAACTTTTGGGGTGCTAGCAGGCACATGTGACAAAATCCATGATATCCGTTGAAGAACGCCTCGTAGTAAATTCCCCTGTCCGAAATGCAACATAATACAAAGAAAGAAACTGTTCCGAAGCTGGCAGATGCTAGAATTATTTTGGTTGTGAAGTAGAACTATATCACGAGGTTTCAAGGGGGGCGTAAGGGAACTGGGAGACGGGAAAACGAAAAGGGATTGATACGATCATACCTAGAAGACTTACTGGTCAGTAACGTACTGGGTTCGAGTCCAATCGTCGTCAATAGCTCAAATCGAATCAACGCTGGTCCAGCAAAAGCCATGCCCATAAAGCAGTTCTCAGAAAGTGGATTCCACCAGTAATGATCTGGACGGATACAGACAACGCGACCAAGAAGATACCAGTAGATCATATCGCGATTGAAAGACCATAACTTAAGCCTATGATTTAGCGCGTTTAGCATCTGTAGACTTTGTCAGCATACCCGCTCTTTAGAAGTCGGACGAGTTACAACAAACCATTGCTTCTCATGGAACCTTCAATATCTGTATCCGCCCAGGATCTTTTGCCTGGTCCGCCATTTGAGATGGTGATTTCCTGCACCGTATGTCCAGAGTCTGCCAGAAGCTGCTCCTCGTCATCATCGTCATAGCCAATCTCATCCTCGTCGTCGTCCTCGACACTGAGTTTGGTGTCCGCCGCGTCGAGTGAAGTCTGGATTTCCAGTGTCTTCTCACTCGCAACAGTACTTGATTCCGAGGCATCTAAAAAGCCCAGGGTGCTGTCAGTTATCTCGGGATCAGCGGATCCTGGTGTAAGGTCGGAATCCTCCAAGTTGTAATATTGGCCTCTGCCAGCCTGGAGCTCTTCTCTCGAGACGTCTGCATTCCCTGAAGGCTCTCCATCGTCCTCAAGTCCTAATTCGTCCTCGTCTAGTAATAATTCTGCATTTTTTCCATCTTCCTCGCCAAACATCTCACCGTCGGTATCTAATATCTTGTTTGGCCCGGCCTGGTCACGACGAGATGGATCTTCTGCGGACAGCTCTTTGGCCCTTGTATCTTCTCCATCGTGTCTCCTTTCTTCATTGTTTTTATCATCAAATTCAGCCCCATCCTCAGCTTCCTCAACGGCTTCGTAAGAATTCCCCATGTCCTCAACCTGGCCATCAAATGATTCCAAGTCGTCTTCGGCTGCGAGAGAAATTGAGCGTCGACGGTGTTCATTTTTCTTCTCGAATGCTTCTATAACAAGTTCGTTACATTTAGAACAAAAACAGGTATCAGGCTTATAACATAGAATAGAATCAGTTAATGTACCATTTGTTTTTAGTTCCACTGGGCGCTCTACAGCATCCTTCTTCAACATCTCAAATTCCTCGTCCTCATAATCAATGAGATCGCCATCATCGTCATGTTCTCTATTATTGGAAGTGGTTAAGTTAGGGGGTTGTCGTGTATCTGCATTACTAGGGTCTTCAAGTGCGGGGGTATTCTTTGTAGCTGTTATGTGCGCAATATTGCACTCCTCTGTAACAGGCTCAAAACCTTCTGTGTCATCTTGTGTCGTCTCATTAGTCTTAGTAGCCTCAGCTATATCAGCCCTAGTGTCGTCTTTAGCAAGGTCGTCAGGCTCATATCTCTCTTCATGAGAATCATCTTCATGATTATCTTCAACTAAAACCACAGCATCGGCTGGACTTTCGCTTCTTTCATCCCAACGAGTCAATTCGGCTAGACCCTTGCCCTCTGCTGCAGCTGCAGTGAGTTTTGCGAGCCTGCGAGGTAGATTTGGTCTTGTTGAAAGAATAATGTAAATTGGTCGTTGCGCTTCTACACCACTATTACGAAGTAGCTGTGAATGCAAACCAATTATCTGCCCAAAGGTGACATCCTTAATTGAAGAAGATGTCTGCTTATGAATTAGTAATGATTTCAAAGGATGTTGAAGATGACTCACTTCGTCAATCTCTAGTCCCAGTTCCTCAACAGACATAGATAATTCATCGTCATCCGAAATGTCTTCATGGATAACGCCACGAATAGCTCCAAAAAGTTCATCTAAAGGCTTCTCGGCTATGGAAAGATCTGATATGAAGAAAGAGTCCGGGTCATCTGATTCCAATTTTGAAAATAATGCATACTCAATGGTTCGGTATAGCACGACTACCTTATGAGCGAGAAGTAATGAATCGTGATTTTCCAGTGATGCTGGCTCAGTCTCGTAGTCGGTTTCACTAGAAGCTCGTTCTGTGGTATTGCCAGTATTTGAATGATCATAGCTTGGCAACTCTTCAGCGGGCCGTATTTTCAAGGTGGTAGAGTTTTCGGAGCTCTCAATACGAGGGGGATCGGTAGAGCCATGAATTGGTGAATGATTAGAACCGGTATTATTTTGAGTAACATCTGCATTTGAGACATTATCTGCGTTCTTTTCCGTGTCTGAATTGGCAGTATGATCTTCGTCGTTGCTGCTCACGAGGGACTCTTCAGTTGGCCCTTCAAGAGATGATTTATCAACGTTATGCTCAAAGTCTTCCGGGTGTTCCCACATGAGATTAGATTCTTTTGGTAGATTATCTGCAGCAGGGTCGATACCCGTCCTTGTAGGTTCACCAACGTTATTGGATACGCCAGCAGCAACGATCGACATCGCAACAGCATGTTCCATGGCTAAATTATTTTGATCCTCAATAAAGTCAACATCATCCATTTCGTAAGATGATGCTGCATCAATCATCGGATCATCATTGCCAACAACCGATGAGGGTTGACCCTGGAAGTGATCTCCAAAGCCAATATTAGAGTCAACGTCTTCTAAGATGTAGTCCTCATCAGGTTGATCCGCCGTAATATCGATATCAATATCAATATCTTCATCGCCAGCGTTCTGGCCGTGCTCTGATGATATCTCCATAGTGTCGTCTACCATAGCAAACGCAGTTGCTCCGACACGCGAAGCAAGCATCAGTAGCTAGGTCCTGAAGGGGGTGAGAGTTTTGGGGCTTCTAGTCGAAAGTAATGGTTATTAAGAAGGACTCCGGATCTAAAAGGACGGTTCTTGGCATTCAATACGCCTGGCTCATAGTCCGTTGGTAGGTTGCAGGTTTTTGGATGTGCGTTGAGTAAAGGGGGTCGTTTCGTCAGGCAGGGGACGCGTATTGTGTTAAGGGCATCGTCTGCAGGAACTAGAAGAGTTATCATTTATGACACAATCATAGAAACTAGTAGATGAAAGATTCATGGGAATAAGTCGCGGTGGGTGGGAGGCGTATTTCATTGATTTGATTAATCAATTACGGAGAGGTTGCTGGCGGAAAGTATTTACACTAGCGCTCATTATTCAACTCTTACTGCTTGCGGAATAGCTTAAAATCACGTGCCGAATGCAGACCATTCAAGCGGAACCTGTAAGTAGCATTAAACACAGTATCGATTTCATAAATACAGTTCACAAGTCCTCCATAACACATAGGTCAAGTCTGCAAATATGGTACAGTCCCCCACTGCAGACTATATAACTACATTGCTCACATCTATCCATAGGTCGTTCTGGCAGCCTCGATTTGCACACGGGGAGGAAAAGCTGTCCTCTCCAGGCAGTTTCGTGAGATGCAGCGGTCGAGAATTGAAGCTCTTCTAGCATCATTTCCAAAACTCGCAGATACTGCGACGCAACATACGACAGTTGAGCAAGACAATGTTCGCTTTGTGTATCAGCCACTTGATGAATTGTACATGGTTCTCATTACGAACCGCCAGTCGAACATATTGCAAGACATCGACTCCCTACATCTTTTCGCCCAAGTCGTAACAAGTACATGCAAAACCTTGGACGAGAGAGAAATTTTGAAGAATGCGTATGAGCTTCTCAGTGCCTTTGATGAGCTTGTTACGTTGGGATACCGGGAGAACCTTACGATCAGTCAGATCAAGACCTTTCTGGCGATGGAAAGTCATGAAGAGAGAATACAGGAAATAATCTCTAGGGTACGGTGTTCTCTCGATATTTGATCAGATGCTAAAGACTCATAGAATAAAGAAGTGGAGGCAACTGAGCAACGGAAGATCAAGGCAAAGCAATTAGAAATGCAACGAAAAGAGGTCTCAAGAAGTGGCCGAAATGCTGTTCCGCGAACCCCAGTCTACCCCTCATACACACCACCTGCTCGTTCTGCGGTTGCGGATACCTATGATTCCTACGAAGCTGAAAAGAATAAATCTTACAAGTATATTAACGTGCACTGTACATGAAATTTATATTGACATTGAAACAGGCCAAGTGCACCCAAAGGCAAAGGTATGCAATTGGGCAAGAAATCCAAAACTACCGACATGTTCGAACGTGTCAGAGGCGACATGGGCGCAGAGGTGGAAGAAGCATCGCCTCCACCTTTAACGTCCCCTGCGCCAATTGCTGCAGAGAACGCACACGCATCTCGCATGTCGACGTCTCTTGATCGCGATGCTATTCATGTTACCATCGCAGAAACGATAAGTGCGAGATTAACAAGAGAGGGCTCCCTAATATCATTCGAGGTGAAGGGAGATTTACAATTAAGGATATCAGACCCTACGTTGACCAAAGTCAAATTGGATCTTGTGGCCAATGCAAGCCACGGGGTTCAATTCCGAACACATCCAAATGTTGACAGAGGTTTATTTAATAGTTCCAAGGCTGTCCAGATGAGCAACCCTTCAAAGGGCTTCCCTGTCAACAATTCGGTCGGTGTACTTCGATGGAGAGCAACCCCCAAAACAGATGACACGAGTGCAGTGCCAATTACCTTCACTGTTTGGGTTAATAAGGGCTCAGATGATACTTACAACATCACTGTTGAGTATGAGCTTACAGGAGACGATCCACTCAAAGATGTCACTGTGATCATTCCGTACGCCACAAGTGAGCCTGCGGTATCAAGTTTTGATGCAACCTACGAAGTCTCTGGTGACAGTTTGGAATGGACTATTGGCTCGATAGGTGAAGGAAATGCGAACGGTTCATTTGAATTCGAAGCCCAAGCAGAGGATGAGAACGAGTTCTTCCCTATGCAGGTTAAATTTGGAAAGACGAAGCCCTTCGTCGACGTTGATGTAACATTTTTCTCTCTAGATCTGGACTTTTGCTAATATTTAATTTAGGTTAACGATGTCACGCTGCTCGAGATGAATGAAGCTGTAACATTCTCGAAGGAAGTCAAGTCAGTTGCCGATTCGTATGTGATTGAATAAACGGCAGGGAACAAAAGTCATTTAAAAATTAAGGGGACATGGCCGTGGAGAGATGGATATGCATTATTCATAGACGAATAAATGGCCAAATACCAAATGTAACTTGCGTTCTGATGTGAAACCTATCTGCTGCTTGGATGAGAACGATGCTTGCTTACTAAGCGATGAACCGCAACCTTAAAACGCGTTTGATAATATAACAATTCACAATAAGCATTGAAATACTGGAAAATGCCGGCACTTTCCTATAAAACGACCAAAATCAATCACAGACTTGAGAGCAGGGGTCAAAATGGAGGAATCTCAGTGTCTTGAAAAGCTTGGTGAAAAAACCCTCCATCAACCAGCAAATGCCCGCCTCATCACTTACTGCCCATCTATGGACCTGTTGGCTCTTGGTAGCACTGATCATCAAATTCTAATATATCGCCTCAATGGTCAACGTGTCTACGGTGCTGCGCAGAAATCTGGTGCATTGGGAGTTGAGAGCCTATGTTGGAAGCCGAACGGCAAGTTTTTACTAGAAACGTATGTCACGCTTACTGAACGTTCGACAGGACAATTACTTGCCGTCGCCTGGGCTGATGGGACGGTCCGGTTAGTTGGTGCAGAGAGCAGCAAGACAGTACATCAATTTTCTACGAATGATAGTGATGTTTTGGGTATCACGTGCATGGGCTGGACAACAAATCTTACCACCAGAAACTCGTCTTCTACACACTCGACGACCTCAGGGTCTTGGAGGGAGTTTTTGGAAGGGGATGGTATCTCATCTAAGAGTAGCACTATATTAGATCTGCCCCGCGATCTTTCTCTTATTGACATCGAAACTAGTCTGCCAAAACTGGGTGTTCTTCCAGCAGGTGGGGGCTCGTGAGTTATCCAGAAATTCCTACGGCTCATGTATTGACATACTCCAGGGACGATGTTTTCTGTTCCAGGTCGTCCTTAGATCCCCTTTTCCGTCCATTTGATCCAAAAGACAACAATGCAGTGGATATTATGGTGGTGGGCACGAAAGAGGGGAAAATCCATCTCAGCATTTATGATTCATTTGTTGTCGGCTCATTCGGTTCTCCGGTATTGGTTCAAGGCTCTACCTCCTTCCTTGTTCGCCATGCTTCTCACAAGCAATACTCTACCCACTCCCTACTAATGAAATCGTCAACCCCTGACGAAACTCTCTACTTTGTCCCCATGGATTTACGATTTGTGTCCACATCAAGCAATTACCTTTCATTGCTCGCTTCTCGATCTACAGCTTTACAAAATCTGTTAAGGTACATCCACCAAGTTCAGATCCTCATGGCCACTGAATGGAAATCGACGCAGGAATTGCCCGGCCGATTCCTGAGAAACATAAATGAAACCCTAGCAGAAAAGAATGACCGCGACATCGTCCAGGCACTATATCACTCTGTAGCAACTGGGCATACTTTCTCCTCTGTGAGAGAATGGCTGGTAGATGAGTTGGCAGAAAGGGTGAGTCTTTTCTGATCCTTTGCCGTATTATACTGATATCTTTAGGGCCACAAACGCTGGGACAAGGCTGTCGTTACAGGTTTAGAAAACCTTAGACGGCTCGTGCATGAAAATATGTTACCTGCTCTAGAGCGATGTTCTGCAATTCTCAGTCGTCTAGCTGGTATTGCAAAATTTCTGGGCTCGAATGAAAATATAGGTTTCTCGAGCCAAGATATTAGTCTCATGATGGATACAGTTGCTTGTCTACATTTGGTTTCGTCGAAAATCCTTATCCAGGTTGTGGATGAGCTAGACAATTTCACCTCTTTTTCTTTGTGGCTGCGTTATGAAATCGACAGGCTTGCTTCGGAGACATCAACATCTCCACCCGAGGAGGTCACTGATAAAGAGGCCACAATTGATCATAGCAAAGTTCTCCTCTATCTCCAGACAGCGATGACTACTAGTCCTTTGACAGCCTTTTTTTCCGATGCCTCTCCCGAGGACAGCAAAGATGGCTGGACCTCAACCGAGCAGGGACTTCGCATATTTGATATACTCTCTAAGGAGCTTCAAAACCAAGAGCAAAACCTCCCCTACAGACGAGCACTTCCAAGAGTTGGGCTACTCTGTCAGCGTCTGACTCGACAGGCCAATGCTGTGTTCAGCCAGATTGCAGAAGCCGAAAAGCGAAACGTTCTGTTTGGGAAGGCAAACAAACTCGGCACCGCACATAAGGATGCACTCATAGATGTCAAAATAAGAAGAATTGTAAGTCTACCATATAAGGGCCACAAGTCTTTGCTGATTGATATTCGTAGGATCTTGACTCTTTCCACAGTTTTATCTCGTTTGTACCGCTAGGTTTACCAAATCAAGGCAAGTCACGAATTATTACTCACCAGTTTAAGCTGACCGTTATTCAAAGTCCAAATCATCCAGGTCAAATTATCAGTCAAAAATGGTATTAGCGCTGTTCATAGCATAGATTCTGCGGCAGTTCGACTTGGAGATGGCCAAGTGAAGGATTTGAAATTCTTAGATGATGATGTATTGCTTGTGTTGTGGGAATGCAATGGTTAGTTGCCTGGTAAACTACTTTCGAGATGGCATCCTAACTTTTGAAAAGGCCTTACTAGTCTTCTAAGCATGCCATACAAGGCTTCTCACAAAAATGGTGACTCAGCGCATGCGGTTCGCTTTTATTTGAACTATTATCCCCATCAACCAGATGCAGGGCTTTCCAGTCCTATGGACTTGAATAATGACGAAGTTTTAAGGCAGTTTCGTCGATACACGGTTTCAAAGGACGAATCCTTCATACCGGACAAAATGGAAATTAGAGCTCGAGATGACGACGGATCAGTGAATGGGCGGAGATTAATATTGCTTGGGGAGGACAGACTACGCTATTTAGTTCTAAATGGGCCGGAACCTACCATTCGGACGAGAAAACCGGGTGTGGATGTCTCTATGACTTGAATTTCAATTTTCACATGAAGTCCATTCATGAAGGATCATGGCTTATACAGTCAATTATCGGACGGGTCGCTTCAAGTTTCAGGTTTTTTGGCTTTCGCGGGGATGAGTGAAGAACCGCATGAAATTCGGGTTGGCTGCAGAGAGCGGTTTGAAACATGGCAGGGCGGAGCAATATCTCGGTGGGTGCTAGGCAGGGTCTGAGTGGAAATACGTTGGCAATCCAATCGCTGGGACCTAAATATTGGTCTAAGATCGAGCATCTAAGTCTAATACTGATTTGGAGTGGTAGGGCCTGATTGGGTGGACGAGGTGGTACGGAGAATAAATTTATCAATCTTATGTAGTAACGACAGTCTGGCTCGCTGCGAAATCCTGCACACTACAATAATGCAAGACCCCATCCTTCAGCAAATTTACTCCCCAATTTCTCTAAAATACAATTTCTGGTCGCCCAAGCATGAGATCTGTTTTTAATTCCTATCCATACCCATTGTCCTCGCTGTATCATGAGTTAAAATCTGCCCATATATCCTCCAAGAGAGAAGCAAATACCGAAGCTGATTTTCTTAATGAAATTAACAATAAATTCACTTCAGGTAGAGAAACTCAAAGTGATACGGCTTGGTAAAAAGCAAAAATTCGAGGTCTGTCGGATCACTCAGTATGCAGCCTTTTCAGATACTTGTGGAATCAACGGAGAAATTTCAATTGACTGAGTGCCCTTGGTTTTGTTTCTATCTACATAGGTAGCTAGTAGGAGGTCCACTTTTATTTCATTTCTATGTCTTCTGGGAGCCGGGAAAAATATAATTACTGACATCGTTTAACCCCGGAATTTGTCCTATTTCACGGAAATATTCATCAACACAACTCGGGTTCATTGACAAAATGTATCTCTGAGCCTCGGGCTAGTTAATGGTGGGTTTTGGGGGGGATTGGGGGGGGGGGGGGTGTTCATCGGAATTGTTCTATGCGATGGGATACTCGTTGCGTTACTCGCTGAAATAGAGTTAATGTGTGTATGCACTTCTCCAGCCCGCCCAATTCAACGGGAAGAAACATTATACGGTGCTAATAGTTTTCGTAGAAGGGAGAAAGGACGGGGACGTAGCGGAACAGTTAAGTAGTTGATGGCAGATGTATCAAATTGTAGAATACAAGACGCTTTCGGTATACGATTTTGCTAGTTTATTTAATGTTTTCTTCAACCCTGTGAAGAGTAGATTAGTGTAAATAAGACTTGCTTTTTCGCACGGTTATGGGAAAGCGAATACAAGGGATGCACCATTGTTGGCGCCATATTCTTATATCCAGCTACGAGGATATAGTCACATTACATAGAACAAACGACAAGATTAGATCTTCGGCCCTTTATCCAGAAACTGCAGTTCGTCAACATCCAGAAAAGCATCTAACCTGCGAATCTCGTCAATATCTCTATCCTCTTGCACAACCCGATTAATAGCTCCGTTATCAAAAGCAATTCCATGCCAAAGCAGCACCCCTAGATTTCTCGCAAGCTTCACGGCTTCAAGAACAGAATTCTTCTGTAGATCAAGAACTCGATCACATAACTCAGTCCAGAACACTTGTCGAAGGTAGTCTGCATTGGGATGGTACTCGAATCCCTGAGGTTTCAACTCCCCTAGTATTTCTTCGAGGCCGTAAAAACAGATTCCGAATGGAAGATATTCGCTTTCGGCTCCCCAGTCTACGAACCCTGAGAGGGCGCAGGATGAGGCGTCGACCATAATATTGCTAGGTACAAGATCTCCATGAGTTAGTACCCATGGTAGCGCCTCAATCTTGTGCAAGCTCCTAAGAATATTCCTTGCCTTCGCTCGGAAACGTATCGGTAGTTGCGAGCTCAATGCTCTGAGGCGTGGTGTAATGGATACTCCAACGCTGCCAAGCGGTAGGTTCTTGTTACTACCCTGATGCCATCCCCTCGAAAGAAATGTTGCGAAATCTCTACACAGCCTTTCGCGATAAGCCGAAGAATTTGTTGATAGTTCTGTAGCTCGAAAATCCTTGAACGATATACCGTCTATCCTACCCATACTATATACAAGCAACCCAGATGACGGCATAGTTGCAAGGTATTTGGTATCAGGTGCAAATAATCCGTAAATTTCCCGGGCTGCTCTGGTGACCTGGAGATTGAGACGGTAGGTGAGCGGCCGAAACTGTAAAACTATATCACTTCCCACAAAAAGGGTCATGGAGCAGTAGCCTTGGCATGATGACGGTGTTATTGATTTCCCGGGGAAGAATTCCGCGGCAAATTTATAGCAGTCAATCTGGTCTTGAGAAGGGTTTAGGCCAGATCGAATAAAGAAGTCGTCAATCGAGGGGATTTCGGGTTGTTGCATGATAGATAATACCGTACTACTTAGAGTAGTACTGTGAGCAAAACAGCAACTGACTTCGGCGGTGTATAAATAAAACCCCCGAAATTGGTAGACCAACTTGGTCATGACCTCCTATGCAGCCGTTTCCTGAAATATTCAATGGCACTTGCCATTATTTACAGTTATAATTGGATGGGTGGGGAAGAGGGGAAGCGGGCTCCGTAGACCCCACGTTCCATTTAATCGGAGAACTGATAAGACAAGACCTGGGCTGCATGCTGATTTAATATAGGCCTGAATGCGCAACTTTCTCGTAATAGAATTATTAAAGGAGGTTTCAGGGTTGACCTATAGCGTTCGACATCAATAATATTGTAAGTCGAGTCAAAAGAGGAGAAAGAGTGGTGAAAGGTAAACTTTAAAAGGCTTCGCTTACGTATAAGGTTAATATTAGTGTTCCCGGCCCAAATTAGATAATATAGATAAAGAATTTATAAGTTAATTTACTTTGTATTTAGCAATTTTTATTGTTGATATGATATCACGTGATTAAAATTACGTGACTTCAATTAATTAGGTAGGGCCCTAGTACACAACCTATCAAACTTTATGTTTGTACTGTGGAACCAGCACTTGATACAGCCTAAACGACCACTCTAAGTAAGAGCCAGATATCTGGGTACACACACAGCAATTGGAGCACGATTTCACTTGTCAGGGTTTGGAAGGAAAGTATATCCTCATATTGGTAGCAGAAAGGGCTTAGAAGAAAGGCTTTGGGCAAGGGAAAGGCTGGACCATTTTGAGGATATACTTTCAGATAGGGGCAAAAATTGTGTTTAGCCTTAGACTTTGGCGGCTCGGTAGAATCCAAGCTATTACAGTAGAACAACACTAGTAACAAGCACCCATTTCCAGTGCCTATTGCGACGTTCTAGGCCAACCCAATAAACTCTTATTAGTCGCTATTGTATATAGCGACATTTATTAATTTAACAATTTATTTAGTATAATTCAAAATAAGGTTATATAATTGTAAAATATCAAAATAATATCCATGTAAGCACAGACCACTTATTGCTTATTTCTATACCTGAAAGTGCGTGTTCATCTTCTCTTCCTCTTTTGATGATTATCAAGATCCTCGGAAAAGTGATAATACTAGCTATATCACAGGCTACATTATGCCCTTGGCGCTCAGCCCGCAAAGTCGTAAAGCTGCAGACGGCTCTACATGTCGCGTCTGCGGGAAATCCTTTCAGAACGGTAGGTTGCTCCTCAAACGCTGCCGCCAAGGGTATTGTACTGATAGAGACTATTGCAGAAGCTTCTCTCAAGAGACATGAGCGGTATTGTCGAAAGAGACTTAAATACCCGCCGCCGCCGCGGCAAAAGTCTTGTCATGCGTGCATCCGTGCAAAAACTCGATGCGATTCGTGCACTCCTGTATGTGGGCCATGCCAGCGGAAGGGGAGGAGCTGCATATACTCGAGCGGCGAGTCTCTGTTCTCTAGAGCAGAGCAATCTGTTCTCTTGACACATCGCCCAAGTCTCGAGCAGCAGTTCCCTAATGCTTCGACGGCCGTGCCAGTGGCTCCTCGACAGGTTGCACAAAGCACCTCCGTGAATGCCGGCACGTTTATCACATTTGAAGCATCTCCATTAAGTGTAGCGCCGGGATAGTCCAGCACTTTGTCTTCGGAGCTGAGCGACTTCAACTCCGCAGAATATGGGGCAGCGGCAAAGGTTGCCTTGAGGGAGGCAGATTTGCCGTTCATCTGCGGGCCTTCAGAAATGTCTAACTATTTTTCTTTGCGTCTACTACGGTCTAAGGAGCGACAGCCGGCTAAAATGGAGCTTGTCAGTCAGCTAGTATCTCAAATTATATGCTCATTTCCCGAGAGAAGAATGAACGAGGAGTCTTGTCCATCATTTATTCATCATTCAATATTCCGACGGTCAGTGAACATGAATACTACAAGCTTGGGGAATCCGATTATCGTCTGCCAAAATATCACTCGTAAATTCGCGGCGCGTAAAGCTTGTGGTGATTTCTCCGTCTGGGATGCCATCGCTTCCGAGCAGGAGAGAATCTACGACCAACGCTGTTCATTCGACAAATGGTTGCATCTCTCATCAGCGCAGGCTATGATGATTTACCTTCTCATGCTGGCTGCAGAAGGCGAGAGTGTACTGACGCATCATCCCAATCTTGCAATCACCCTATTAATTACCTTGGGATCAAACTTTGTACAACTGAATCGAATCCACCCCGGTTTCGTGGCTGAAAAGGAACAGAGCGGAGACAGACCATCATGGGAAGATTGGATCTTTGCCGAATCCAAGTTGCGAACGGCGACGGTTTACTTCATTCTTGCACTACACTTTGACCTCGATTTTGGTCTTCCTTGTAATCGTCAGGATGATTACGCATATGAAGACGTAGAGCTTCCTGCTGCAAAAGTTCTTTGGGAAGCGAAAAATGAGCTATCATGGCGTGAAGAATTCGATCGAGTAGAACAAGCCCGAGATAATTTCATATCTGTCTGCACCAGCGAGGCAAGATTGAAATATGGCGATTTGGTGAGATTAAATAAGCAGCACTGTGGCTACGAGTCCTCTGATATGGAAAAAGACGAATCTAAATTGGCAGACAGAATTGAAATATGGCAGAAGGGGATGGATGAGTTTGGCATGATTGTTGCATTGTGTAGCACCATGGTGTGATTCAACCCATTAGGCTGCATGATTTAAATTATCTATCGAAAATATAAACAAAATCATACCACTATGCATAAGTTACGGAGGTCGGACGAGGTACGGGAGTAGCTTCAACATATCACAAAACCTGGCGCTTCAGAGGTTCTAGCTCCCCATCGACTTTCAAAGATTCCTTCCAAATATCATCCCATAGTCCTTCTCGAATCTTCTTGCCTGCAGGTGTATTCGTGATCGCGGCACGCCTATACAAGTAGTCAGCATACGTCTTCTATTTATAATACACTTCAAGAGGCCGCTCACTCTGTTATCTCATTATTACTCAAATACTTCCCATGCGACTCCTTTCCTGCAACTCCTAAGGCATGAAGATATGTCTTGGCACCTTCATCTGCGCTCCTGGCCTTTAGCCCGAAGGCCACAGTGAACATCCCCCTGAGCCAAATGGGATATTCTCCGAAACCAGTCTTGACCATGCCCGGCGATACATCGTTGATAATAACCTTCGCTGGATCAATATACCCCGCTAGATGCTCAATGAACATTGTCACCAGAAGCTTCGAATCAGAGTACCGATTCATGGGCACAAAGTTTTTCTCATCATCAAAATACCTCAACACTTTCTCAGCATCTGGTATTGGCTTTTTGTCGAGACCGTGATCGAATTGTACAAAGCTGCCCACCCACGTAAGCCGTGATGGCACTTTTTTTTATCGTCGCCGTCTTCTCTAAAATCGGCAGCAACTCCAGTGCCAGTAAAGCAGGCGAGAGGAGGTTGACCTGCATGGTCTTCTCATGGCCCGATTTTGCAGCGATATCCCATTTCAAACTTCCCGTCCCTGCATTCAGGAGCACCATGTCTAACTTCCCATCGTACCGCTGCCTGACCTCTTTGGCGAATTTAAGAACACTCTCGTAGTCCTCAAGGTCAACACGCAGGACTGTAATACTCGCATGCGGATTTGCCCTTTTTACTTTTGGGTCGGAGAGGATCTTTGATCTGACTGCTTCTGCTTTCGAGACGCTTCGGACCCCCGTGATTATTTCTCTAGCACCGTGAATAAGGAGGAGTCGGGTAGCGGCGAGGCCGAGGCCGGCAGAGGCTCCGGTGATGAGGATGGTTTTGCCGTTGAAGGGGAGGGAAGACGGAAGAACAAGTTTGGGTTGGAAGTAAGGCATTTTTGAGAATGTGAGAGTGGGATAGTTGCACTAGTTATTGAAGTACAATGCCAAACGGTATGGAAATTGAAGTTAAAAGAATATCTGTATGGAATAGAAGAGCTACGAATCCATATATATATATATATATATATGTTCTCTAGACCAAGGATCTACTTGTCTCTTTTCACACCGTCGATTGTGTAATTATACGCGTCCTTCTGCCTACCTTCTATACTTATTGCTTCGTCTCTGTCCGTCCTAAAGTCTCATAATACAAGGGGGAAGGGCAACGGACTTCCGTGTCGCTTCTCATATGCAGAATAGCGTTAGAAACGAGATCTGATGGACAACGGAATTCCGTATCGTTTGGGAACGCATAGATAGTAGATACAAACTATTTTTATCATTCTAAAAAATAGTCAGTTATCTCTGTCTATCGATATCGTTTCTCAATAAAAAAAATGTATATTTTGGTAACCAAAGTTTATTGGTTGATATCAATTAATTTTGGAAATATTTATTTTTCGCGAAAATATTTTATGACAAAAATGAGTTGATATTATTAATATATTTTAAAGAAAGAAAGAAAGAAAAAAAGGAAAAAAAGGGGGAAGGGGGGGGGGAAGTAATTTCTTTTTGTTAAACGCGTAGTCGTTTTTCTATATATTTGAGGTGACTTTAGTATCACGTGCTCGCTTTAAAGAAATGTCACGTGAATAGTCCTATGCTTACTACGCTTCTACCACTAAAAATATATATTTGCCCTAGTTTTTTAGGAAAATTTATGGTCGGTGAGGTGCCCAAAACGTGACCAGGCACGTGCCAGGACCTTAAATTCTACGATATCCGGTCCCCCCGCCTTAGCAGAAGCAACTTAATTCATATCTACACCCCAGTAACAGAGCTGGAAATATACGTTCATCCTCCGTAAGAATATACGAAAGGAAACTGATATAAGACGAAGTTTGTTATTGATTCTTACTATTATTTATGCATTCCCAGCCCGCCAATGATCATGCCTGCGTGGGCCGTAACCCACGCCAATGAACTGGCCCTGCTTGCGCCTTCAATTTTTGAACGTGCACTACCATAGGGCTGGCTGCCGAAAACAAATTTCTTACACTCTCCAATCAATATCATCCTCGATTGCTTACCTTACGGCATATTCATGATCATACCAGCATTGCTGGCAAGTGACAAGTGCCACCTCTTCCCTTTCCTGTGTTCTGGTCTTCTTGTTGCACGACTGACGGCGTTGCCGTACCCGATGCAAGGCATCTAATATTCAAAAGAGAAAGAGCATGGCCGTTTGTTACCCTGATCGGACCTGCACTTGTAGTACAAAAGGCAGGCAAGTTGTACTTAAACCAATCTGTCCCTCGTTACTTAGACATCCGTTGACTCCCGATTTGCGTGTGAATAAGCTTCATATTTGGGGGCCGATAAGCAGCTTTCGGCTTACGAGGAATCCATCCACATGTCTCTAAGTCTATAAATACTGTTCAACAGTGCCAAACTCCCCTCTGATCTTCAAATCTCGGCGAATATCTGTTAGTCCCACCATGGTTAATCAAAGCAAGCGTCTAATCTTATGTTGTGATGGAACGTGGATGGATTCGTATGTCACCTCTCCCCTTCAACTACTATGTATATTCATTGTCACTAGTGATGATGGCTTTAGCAAGCCAACATTAATTCCATATGTCCCGACTGGTACACTTCAAGTTCCGAGCAACGTAACTCGGATTTCTCGAAGCCTCCGAAGAACTGGACTCGATGGCAAACATCAAATAGTCTACTATCATTCGGGAGTCGGTACAAGCTCAAGCTGGATAGATGTATTGACGGGAGGGCTACTGGGGACTGGCATTTCTGAGGTAAGCGCGAATTCTAACATGCTTTCATAATACTAATATCAAACGCTCTTGCAGCATATTCGTGAGATCTACAGTTGTCAGTATATTCTTGAATAAATTTGGGACCTTTTGTTAATGATGGTTTATAGTTGTCGCCGCCAATTATATGCCCGGGGATGAAATCATTCTCATCGGATTTTCAAGGGGAGCTTTCACAGCAAGAAGTGTTGCGGGGATGATCAGAGACATTGGCCTTCTAACACGTAAAGGCATGGACCAGTTTTACCCAATTTTCAAGGACCAAGAGAACTTTCGCACCAATAATTATCATGATATCTTTCCTACAACTCCATTCCCCAACAAACCAAGAGGTCCAGATGCTGCTCGTGAATACAAAAGAAGACTCGAGGATGTGAGCTATCTGATCACAGCCATTTGACTACTCTCTAACGATATATAGAATGGACTTACAAGGGCGTATGATCCAGACGGAACCAGGATTCACGTTCATGCTGTAGCAGTCTGGGATACAGTAGGATCACTTGGAATTCCAAATACGGCTTTCTTAGCAAAACTAGGACTTCCACACTCAACCAAAGAATATAAATTCTATGATACCAATCTCTCGGGTACCATCAGACATGCATTCCAAGCATTAGCTCTTGACGAGCACCGCATGCCATTCAGTCCTGCTGTGTGAGTAACCCCCAGGGAAATAAAGGTTTCCAAATCCGGCAAGTCTCAGGAGTAATACTTCGGAGGCATCCCAAATAAGTAATTGCTGACTTCCTGTCTGTTAGGTGGGAACGAACGCACATGGAGAAGGATGCCACTGATTTGCGTCAAGTCTGGTTTCCGGGCGCGCACGCGAATGTTGGAGGAGGATACCCAGACCAAGAAATGGCCAATATAACTATGGCATGGATGATGGATCAACTTGCATCAATTGGAGTCGCTTTTCAGAATGAATATATTGAAACGATGTTCAAACAAAACGTCGAATACTACGAAAACGCCCCTGAGAAGCCAACCACCCTCTCAAGCATATTCTCACGCAGGCCATGGAAGCAATGGGCAATAACTCCAATCTATGAAAATCATCGACCAGTTCGGCCATTCGCACTCGGCCGCATAGATGAATCCGAAACAAGTTATTGGCTTCTGGCCGGAAAGAAAATTCGAACTCCTGGTCTCTATACCCGTGCAGATCCAGATACTGGATCTCCAACTAACATACCAATGACCCACACAAACGAACGTATTCATAGCTGTGTCCGTATTCGCCTTGAGCTTGAAGGGCTTGGTAATAATGACATCGGTCTTTACAAATGTCCTGCGCTTCTGCAGAAAGGACCGTGGCGTTTAAGACAGGTCCGTCTCCATGTTGAAGATCCTATCTCCCCTTCTGCATCGTGGGGGCCGGAAGCACCAGCCTATCAAGGCAGGCGAGATGATATGAGATGGGTTTGGGAGTATGACGGTCCTGAGGAGACGGCGCCCAAAGTACGGATGATGATAGAAGAGACTTTGGGTCCTTATCAGAGGAAGTTATTATTGCTTAATAAAGGTAAGGAAATGCTTAAATATGCTGTAGGAATATCGGAGGAATGCGATGGAGAAATGGGCAAGAACTAGTTGCAGAATTGCTTGATTGGGGCTGTCTAAACTCACTCTCGTTTTCATATGTTTTTCTTTTTGTTTTCTTAATTCCTTGCTGATTCATTCCGGTAAAACAGCATGCTGAGTATACGATACTTGCAGGCTTTAATATAATCTCTATAATGTTTTCCGTGCCTGAAAATGATTTATCTTGAACATGACGTAAACTAATTGTGCTACTATTAATAGGTAGATCATATTATAAGAAGTATCGCAATCGAAGACGGAGACGAAAATCTAGAAGACAAAAGTACGAAAAGGAAGAAGACATCGAGAGCTTAGTATAGCACAACCATGGGGAGGAAACACGAGTTTCTTAAGTCATCAGAGTAGCACAAATGAGAGGTTAAAAGGATCTAGGGAGTACATAATCGGAAAGTGGCAGTGGATAAATAGTGTTAGGTGACGTGAGACGATTACACGAAAAGGGGTGGTTGAAACAAAGGGATATGCATATGAAAGGTTTCTTCCCGGTGGTGGGGGGCAGGGGGGTTTATGGTACCATAATAATTGAGTTTGGGATGCTGGCCGATTATTGTTTGTATCTTAACACAGACAGTTTTGTTTATTATTTTGGGTGGGAGGGCGCCTCTAAAATAGAAAATCCTTACCTTTACCATTGTCTGACCTGTGACCGAACAATGGGCACTAGTATGGCTTTATTGCCTTATATCTTAGTTATTACAATATTCAAAGGCATCTGGATTGTTTATAGGCTAATTAGAATGGACAAGCATCATTCTGCTTCGGGGTGTGGCACGTGATTAAGATCTTGTTCTTCATCTCATAAACTCAAACAAACGTCGCAGTTCTTCTCGATTACTACGGTATTAGCTCTATATAACCATATTTAGACGTTTAATGTTATTTCAGATAACAATAAATTATTAAAAGACAGGTCTGGCTTAAGATATTCAGATCCGGACAGACGAAGCAAGTCTAGGATTCCGGATACTACGCAACATCTATAATTGAAAGGGTGCAGGGACCTTGAAATCCTCATGACAATGGATAGATCCCGTCAAGGAGTGTCTATGCTCGAATACAGGTGTCTCACCTCTTTGTGAACATGGAGTCATTGTTTCATTTTCAATGCAAAATGACAAAGAAAGAGATGAGAACATGAAGCTTCTATCGAGTATGTCTCATAGAATGGTCTCCCTATAGAAAACATATAGATAGAACCATATAGCCTTCTGATATCCAAAGTAGTATTCCATTACTCAAACTTAAAAAGTTGGCAGACGAACTGCCGCAAAATGAATAATCGATTAGTTCAGTACATTGAAGACCTATCTCCAAAAGAAATCGAACTACTCACCCAACTCCTCAGTATAAAATCAAGGGACCCTCGATCACTAGACTGGCTTCGCGACCAAGCAACATGTCTCGCAAGTTTCCCTCCCACACTTCGAAGACCTATCTCCATTCTCCCACGTCTCGCCATGGCATTATCCTTCACAGATCCGGAAGCCCAGCTATGCAATACACACAAACCTCTCCCAGCACAACTCATCCACCGAATCTTCTTTCAAGTATCAGCTGAATGCACTACACATCTCACCCGTCTTGTCGAAAATCGAGTGCTCTCCCAAGAGCTATTCCATTTCATCAAACGGATACAGAGTATAAGTAGCCTCTGGACCTCTAGGGAGCTCTATCGCAACCTCGTCAATGCTATGCCAGAAGATCCTTGTTTCGAGCGCGTAGCGTCCGGTTGTGAAGCCTGTATTCTCTCTGTAGTAGGTGGAGACCACGGGATCCTCTCCGACCTTCGAGCATCTATGATAGGGAGAAAGAAAAAAGGACATCCAACCCGACCACGACTTTTGCCGCTCGTAGAATCCTGGATCAATTGGACAGGCCAAGGCGATGAGATCCGATGCAAGAGCGACATGCTGGCGAAAACCATACGGCGATGTAGGAGACAGATGCAACACGCACGACGTCAAACGAGACGCAATATCGAGGAAGGGATCCTGGATCCCCCGACTGGACGGGAAGGTCAGCAATCGTCTATGACGAGTGATTGCGAGGAGGGTCTGGAAGCAGACAGGAGCGAACGATATCGCAAGCAAGAACAGGAATTCGAGGAATCGATCAAGGACCTCTATGCGTCGAGTTCTACCTTTATTACGAATCCCTACACCGTCGACAGTATCCATGCTGCGTTTAGGAACTCGGTCGTCTACTCGCCGAAGACTGGCACTTTTCATCACCTTCTTCCTGCGCCTTTGAGACCACAATGTCGTCATTCGACTTGGTATGCTGAAAGCGCGCCCAGCAGGTCGGGATTTTCTGCTGTGTCATCTCGACAGGATGGGCCGGGGCTTTCGGCAGAAGAGTTTGCTGAGTCGTACAGGAATTTGATTGTGATAGAAGAGGAGGCGAATGGTAGGAAAGCACCAGAGAGACGCAAATAGAGGGGGATAAAGGGGGAAGTAACTTTATATTAGTCACAGGACTATAGGTAAGATGGAAATGCAGATTCTTCAGAATATGCAACTAGTAATCACAGTATTGTACAAATCTTGATCGCTCAATAGGGTAATGTGAGGATGAGGATTTTGTCCTCTGCTATACAAACGCGGTCCTTCTCGATTAACTCTACAGCCAAGGAGAGAAGTAACCCTACGCACCTCCAGTGTCTCCAAGAGCCAAATCTGGCTCTACCTTAAATTCTTCTTCGTAGAGTTTCAGTAATGCTGGTGTGAAAGCCTTTAACTTTGCGAAATCTCCCAATTTGACTCGCATGTAGTCGAAGGCAACAATCACTACTTGATCTTTCGCGCCCCCTCTATTCATGACAGGAAGCTTCTGATATCTTTGCGAGAAATGAGTCAATAGAATCCGTCTCGCATTCATCTGCCTACCAACATCCAAGGCCTCTGAGGTAGTGCAGTGCTTCTTTGCGACTGCATCACCTTGGAGTTCATCGTCAAAGGTGGCCTCGTGGATTAAGAGTGTGGCTCCATGTGCCATCTTTGCAAAGTCCCGACTTGGTCGGCAATCCCCAGAATATGCTACCCTAAGACCGTTCGGAAAGTCGACGACTACTGCCAAAGCACCATGACAATGCTCAACAGGACAAGCTCGAAGCGAGGTGAGACCAAACTTTTGGGTATCCTCGTCGCTAAATCGCCGCGAACGACTGGTAGCTACGCGGTCTATGGAGATACTTTCAACTCTATCATAACCGTACTCTTCAATGTCAGAATACTCTTTCAACCAGTGTATCATCGACTCATCGGACGCAACTACTAGCTTATTACCCTTGGTCAAATCGTCCTTGACTGTTTCAGTCTTCCAGGCTCGGATAACAGCCACTATTCCAAGGTGGTGGTCTGCATGAAGATGGCTAATCCAGATTACTTTTAAGTCTCGCAGCACACTGGGCAACTCTTCCCCAAACACTCTTTTCATTTGGCCAAGTGTATTCTCGCCGCAGTCAAAGAGATAATTTCCATAACCAGGGACCCGAAGTAAAGTTGCCGAAACGTTCCGGTATTTTGATGGTAAGGAGGAACCCGTACCAAGAGTGATGATTTCGGCATCTTTACTTGGGATGTCCTTCTGGAGCTCGTCGAGCTGCGCCAGGTACTCGGGGCTCAGTATCTCGTTCCGAGCTTCTCGTGCTAGATTTATAACTTCTTTTGAGGTTTTTTTGACGACACTGGTAGTGTCGAGATATTCGAAAATTTCGTCTTCCTGGACATGAAAAAAAAGGCTCTAAGTGAAAGGTCCTACCGAGTCTTGCATTCCGAAAGTATCGATTGCTGGGTTCATTGACCGGCAGCGATGGCACTGCATTGCTGTATACCGGAATTGGAAAGCGATCTGAGTCAAGCATGTGTAATCGAATTGCGGCCGACGCTGCTGACTCCAAGGCAAGATAATTCGAACAGCAATCCTGAGAAGAGACGACATGTTTTAACCTAGCATGATCTTGCATGAACTGTTGTAGCCTTACGTCTCCTACCACCCCAGGTCCAAGTATCCATACGATAGCACCAATTCCGTTCATTATCGTTTTAGCCGTCCACTCTTCCCGAGCTATTAGAGGAGCAATATATGTAATATCAGGTAGTTCTATGATAGCAATGCCGCTGCCCTCTTTGCCAGGTGCTAAAACTTGATCAGGAGTGACAACGGTTCCATCTTCAATAGTAACGCTTTGCCCAAGCGTCAGAGCCCTAAATAAAGGACCTGGTCTTACGCCCAATTTTATGGC
This sequence comes from Chlorociboria aeruginascens, assembly GCA_002276475.2. Classification (NCBI taxonomy): domain Eukaryota; kingdom Fungi; phylum Ascomycota; class Leotiomycetes; order Helotiales; family Chlorociboriaceae; genus Chlorociboria; species Chlorociboria aeruginascens. The sequence goes on along the minus strand of NCSK02000072.1, from coordinate 24,053 downwards.
CGCGTTAGGATCGAATTTTCCTCGTTGCGGGTGATTTTTGATGATGTAGCATAATGAGCTTTTGGAGGGTGTAGTCTGAGGCAGTGTCTCAATCATGGCGGCTGGCCAAGGATTGCGTACAAGGACATCTATGTCTTGCACATCTTCTTTCTCCCCAGGCATTGGCCCTAAATACTTTTCTATTCTCCCTTCAGAATTCCTGAAAAAAATCGCTGCGGGCATTCTAACTTGGGAAAGTTTCATTGGCTTAAGACTATCCATACGCCACTCTGATTCAAACATAGAAGACAGGACGGCTTTTCGTATCTGATCCTTCTGGTCCTCTTCATCTGGTAATTCTGTCGCAGATTTATACAAAGATTGATCGTCTTCCGAGATCTCATCATGGCTTCGCTTCCTTGTGTTCATCTGCAGGCCTTCAGGTTGAATTGGCATGGCCCAAACCTTGATCATATCGTCGTTCCACGTTGGCTCGAAGTTCGGTTTGCGTACGTCTCCCTCCGATCTGAACTCCATTGTTCGTAACGGCATGCCCTTCCTGAATATGAATCGTCTTGCTGTGGCTAGGAATTGTGTCAAATTCCTTCCGCCAAAGATGTTCAATACCCGCTTGATTGCTGGCCTACTATTCTGCTTTTCACTTGTGACTGTATTGGCTCTGGAAGCTGCATCGGAATCTGCCATCGTCAATACCATTCCCAACAGTCCTCCGGCATTCCCCCATCCCAACGTGCCAGTCAGGAAGATGTCTGATATCTTCGCTGTGCCTATCTTCCTCTGCACAAAGGTTCTCTGTAGCCCCTCGGCAACATTTCCAATAATGTATCTCTTGTTATCAAAATGTAGCAGCAAGCTTGTACCAGGAGTGTCGGCGGTCGGAGTACTCAGGATTTGTATCCAGGACTTCATCTTATGGTTTGCTCGGGCATGGAACTTGGGAAGTTGTACACTGTTGATGTTTCCTTCCTTTCTCTCCCTAAGAATAATTAGATAATCCTTAACCCTAACCCAAGGCGTGCGAAGGCGTGGTCCGGGTAAAGCACGATCTATAAAGATTCTTTTGAGGTCGAAGTCCAGAATGCGGTAGGGCACACTCGATTGGCGAGGTCTACGAACTCTAATATGTGGCAGACGCTTCCTGAATGTAGGAAGGACGTCAGGCATTTGTCTGAGAGTACATGTGAGGTGTGTGGTGACGTTTATTCTACAAAAATAAAAATAAAAGAATAAAATAAAAATAGACAGGGATCTGGTGGATCAAGGCATATGGCTGACTCATCAACAAGACGGTAAGAATTATACTGTATCACGATTCGGATCACGCACAAACAAAGATATATCAAACTTGCAATAAGATATCGAGGACAGAAAAACAGCGATCTGTAGACATGGCTGTGATCCATTCAGTAAAGCTGGTCTTGTCTAGCCTTGATCAATCCGCTACATCTATCATGATTTTCTAGAGGCTCATCTCTGACCCGACAAGTACCTAAAACTCATTACCACCACCACTTTGCTTTGAGCCAAAACATACAGTTTATGCAGAATAGTTAAGAATTTCTTGCTCCAACTCCATGCGCCTCATTCTCATGCCACGTCCTTATTGGTGGTATCCGTTTAGTCTCAACGCTGCTGCCTCGTCAACTGCAGCTTGCCTTTGCCTCTGTAGTCGTATTCTGGCTGCTTCTGTGCCATCATCTGGTGTCGCTGCCTCCTTGAACCATGGGTGCTGCAATGCCTCTTTCGCAGTGATACGATCGGCCGGATCATAGACGAATATTTTCCGTAAAAGATCCAGGAAATTCTTGCAAAACTTGTTTTGATTGTGATTACTATTATCGGGAATGATATCCTGCACTCCTATTAGCATGAGCCATTGTTCGGATTTAAAATATTCATACCTCCAACCGCTTCATGGCCTTCACAAAACGTCTTGAAGCCCTAGTCGTATCCTGCTGTGGATAGTCCAACTTTAATCGCTTGAAGAATCTTGGAAGGGTCAGCTCAAAGAATTCTCAATTATGACTGCAAGATTTACCTGCTGGCTTGATTTCCCCCGCTTCGCTTGGCCATATTATTTACTTGTTGGATAAGATGAGTGTCGAACCGGCCACCGCATACACTTTCCATCATAGCCAGGTGTTCTAGATTGTCGTGGGTCTGAAATAATGCGTCGCCAGTAAAGAATTCCACCAGAATGCAACCAATACTCCATATATCACACGGAAAAGACCATCCCAGGCCAAGAATGATCTCAGGGGCTCTGTAGTGGCGAGTAGATACTACCGATGAGTGATATTCGTCCTGGAAGGTGGCTGATCCAAAATCTATCAGTCGAATCTCTGTATCGAGTAAAACTTTGCGCTGAGCGGCTTGCCGATTGATGGTAGTGGACGAAGACGGAATCCTACGACTATATGTGAAGGCTTGGTAAGAACTATCGCAGAGGAGAATGTTTTCAGGCTTCAAATCAGTGTGGATCAGATTCAGGTCGTGGAGAACTTGAGATAATATTAGTTAAGTTTAATGATAGAATAATACATAAACTTACAAGCAACACTAGTAAAAAGCTGTCGTGCGAAGCTCTGTATTTGGCTGTTTGGAAAAGGGACAAACGAGTTTCCTTTCAAAAAGTCAAATACGCTTTGCCCCAGAAGATCCATGACAATGCAGATGTGACCCCGGTAGTCAAAGCAGTCTCGAAGGTGTATACATCGGTTTCTGTTCTCGTGGTCGTTGGCTTTCAAGGTTGATAAGACTCGAAGTTCTATCCGTGAAGCGTCTCGGTATTTTTGAACAGAGCGGATGATTTTAATAGCAACAAGCTTGTTCCTTTTTCGGTCTCGAGCTTGTACTACTTTGCCAAAGGTCCCTTGGCCCAGAAGTTTGGTCACCATATCTTTAGAGAGTCAGTACTGTGCCTTCCAGGGAACGTAGGGCAACTTGCATCTTTCTGTCAAATCTGTGTCGGGCACAACAATATAATGCCCGTCGTCGTCGTCGACTTTGGTATTCTTGGTGGGGGAGGTCTGGATCTATCGTTAGTAGTGGTGATTATAACAGGATCGTTGAGTACCCACGTCAGCCACCTGTTTTACTTGGACATCGGGGGCCTTTATTGGAGGCCTCGGTGGAGGTACATAGTTAGAATATGCATCTCCATTAACCTCCAGTTCTTTTCGCTTGGCTTCATTGGCGATCTGCAATCTAGTTGCCGTTCTCTTCCTCTTCTGGCCAGGTTGTACTTCTGCTACTTCGAATCCATTTTGACCATTTGAAGAGTGTGAACCTAAAGAAGTGGCTGCTGTAGTGTGTATGGCAGAAGTTGTCCGGTCAGTCGAAATGGTAGAGCCAGAGGTTGAGTCTTTGTGTTGGGGGCTTTGGTCAGTTGAATGGGGCGGCCCAGGCTCATATACTGAATCGTAAGTCGAGGCCCCGTCATTACGCTTTCTCTTTTTTGCTGCGTGTCGATTATTCCCTGAAGCTACTGTTCGATTTGCTTGGGCATTTGATATCACAGAAACCGATAATTTGGGTGATGGAGAGTCCTCAATGACGATTATCTCCTTAGGGAGACCATTCTTGTAAAATTTGTGCCAATCGGGTTCCCTAGGTTCTTTAGACCGTTGCCTTTTCTTCGAATTTGTCTTCGCGGATGTAGATGAGACAGGCATGATTGTGGGTTCTTCTTCGGACCTTGTAGAGTGATCCACGTTCTCGAGAACTCGAGGGGGTTCGGCCACACCGATACCGTTGGCTGAGGTGCTATTACTCGGAGGAGTCGGGAGGTTGTAGGCGGCCCCTAGCCGGCTTGCGCCGTTCACAAGGTTACTAGATCGATATCCGCCTGTTGATTGATAACTTTGATGATGAGAATATGCGTATGGGTGATGTGGAGGTAAAGTGGAAGGTGTCGACATAATCGTTCGCAGCCGGTGTACTCAGATGGGGAACACGAGATCGTGCTATCAACTTGCCAAAGAGGCTCCTCACACTGCTCACAGCTTACAGCATTGACTCGGGGAGGTGGGCGGGCTTTTCTAGTACCGATATTGAAATATTTTGGGCGATTTGGCGTCGGCGGTGTTAAGTCGTCGTCTCCCGACAACGCGCGCGGGCAGGGCAGTAAAAGAGATTCCAAGGCTAGACTCGAGTCATCTCGTACGGATAGCTTGACAGATCAGGCGGACCAGCGTTCTCGATGGCAATGAAGCAACACAGGATCATCGAGAGAATGCTCTTGAAGGGGTGGTAAGACGTCGTTGCTCGAAGCCGGCTCTTTTTCCCTTCAGGTTGGTGTCTCCAAGCGATTGATGTGTTTTGGCTAGCGAGTCCCGCTTCTGGCTGTATTAAGCAACTTTTTTTATTGCGGCCTCAAAGAATAAGAGTGCATGATTTTATGATTTCATATCATCATGATGGCTATCATTGTGACCATGATTCCGATTCTTGCCTGCCAACCTCCCTGCCTATTGACTTCCTAGGGGCAGGTATGCAGACAGTAGGCTATCAATTCACTGTTCTGTGCACAATGGAGTTTGTCTAGCTATTACCTACCTAGGCACAGTACTTACGCCTCAGGAAGGCATGGTTTGCTTTTCATAATTGGGCGAGGAATTTGAAAGGCCTTTTACCGTCTGCAGCGCCCTGCAGCATGGGGGCGACGGAAACAAACGCTTCCCCTCTTTCATAATAACACCCAAAGCGAGCTAGATAGGGAGGTATGATTACCACCTTTATTATGATTATTGCCACTTATTACCGTATGATTACCATTGTTATCATTCACCAGCATCACTCTCACTATCACGCACCGCACCGCACCACGCACGTATGCCTACCCCAACTCCGCCTTTGCTACTCGAAGACGGTGCGGGAACAAAAGGATCATCCACAGGCCGCCTTGAGAACTCGATAGTAAAATGCGGCATCTCGTGGACGAGTAAACCGGCCTTGTCAGTCCAGCAGCTGGACAATTTGGCCGTGATTATCTACGAACCGGCTTTCCGTGGTCCTCTTACTGGCCCAGCACTCTATCGACGTAGCCACCCCGAATCTGTACGTAAAATATATGGTGACCTGGATGATTACCAGCATATTTATTTTGGAAGGACAGGAATCCTCTATATATTATTACGGATCCCACACATGATGGTTCGATGATTTCACGTTTGATGCGTTAGGGTAAACCCGTCTCACTTCTCCAAACACAGTCAAAGCTTGAAAGCACTCTCCGGGTCCCCACGCCACCCAAATCTCAACGTGCAAATGACCCCTCAGTCATTCGCCTCTTGTCTCACCGAAATCAAGTATACTTTGGAGCACTTGAGAACCGATTTTTCAGGGTAAAGGTAAGACTCGTTTTCGAACGAAGCTTCATTTAGGGACGCGCGAAATAATGTTTGATGCTCATCGCGTCTTCATACGAACCGTGTGCGGATGGTTGTTTGACATATACTGCCGTAATAGGTGGGTCCCATCCTCCAGAGGGCTCTTTATTGGATCGTATGTATCCCCTCGGCTGAGGAGACAACGCCGTATATGATATATTTCAGATTCACAAAATCCCCCAAGTCTTGAAACGCCAATATCGCTGAAACTTTACGGTCATGAACTCTTTATACTCACTTCTTTCTCAACTTGTCATCCTCTCATATCCCCCTATTGAATGCAACCTTCCCATCCTCTCCACCCTTACCCCAAAATTCTTCCTCCAAACTTGATGCATCCACACTTTGTCTTTGTGGGAAAGCAGCAAGAGCTAATGGCAAAGCGAAAAGACTTGTACCCAGAATCAACCCCAGATTGAGTGGGAGCGTGAGTCTAGGGTTCCTTTTCAACCATTCTTGCTTCTGCAGCCTAACCAGAATCAGAGGTGGAATGACCATGATTGGAGAGCTGTTCAAGACTCTGCTGAGAGCAGTCTCGGAGACCGCTAACGTGGCAGCTTTCTTACTTTTTCCCAAAGAAGGAATAGAGGATTCTGATTTACCTTCGCTGGCAAGTTTCTCTTTTTCTGACTGGGAAAGAACTGGGTATATGTCGATGCCTTGTCTGATTTCTTCTCCCCGCATCAAGAAAACATTTAATGCTCCTGCACTTGCTACTGCGGCGAATGGAACGAGTCTAGTAAGGGTTGTTTTTGTAGCTGGACTGACACTTTTCAATCGGGGAACGAGAGCGTTTAGACCGAGGGCCACGGAACAAGAGGCTCCTACGGCGAGGAAGTACGATTGTGTTATCTTGGATACTGATAAGGGAGTTGACTTGTTTGCATTGGCATTGTTGATGGCTACATTAAGGGATTGGTTCGTAATTTGCCAGAGGAGGGTTCCGATTGTCTGTTGGAAAGCTGTTAGTTGGATTCATTTCTAAGTAAGCAATTATAGCTCGCCTGAAGACCTGGCGTGAGCATTCCTGCAGTCACAACCAAGTTTGACAATACAAAGCAAGACATTCGGAAAGGTAAAAAGACTGGCTTTCCGGTATCTAGATTTCTCCAGTTAATTTTGCACGAATGTGGTTTTCGAATAAACATGCCTGGGTGTAATGTTGAATCCACGATCTTCTTCGCATTCCATAATTCCGGATTCATCTCCCCAATCTTCCCCTGTTTGTAGCTTGCAACCATAGCCTTCGCATGTTCTAATCCTTTAGTACTGACAAACAATGTCCTAAATAATGTTAACCAGGGTTCTAGTCCCCGTCGAAGGTTCGAGCTCGAATGAATCAGAATTGCATACACCTTTCAGTGAAATAAACAAGACAAGCCTTCCTCACCTAGGATCTGATATGTCTGCTGAATGCCGGACACGCCCCCAGTATGTACTGAGGTCATATTGTGAAGCAGGTAGCTCTCGATTTCCCGGTAATGAGGCCGACATGGTGAGTTTTCGGATGAAGACAATGTGTATGATCTCAAAACCACGATTCCCTTCCCACAATCGAATTGCCAGTCACTTTGAAAGTGCTGGTCCTATAGGAAAGGAACGCAGAGCTTATCGATCTGAAGCCGAAGATAAAATGTGAAGTATAAAATCTTAAATCTACTCCGATCTCGCTTGGAAATACGGATAAAATTCGTGAGCGGCTTTCTGCCTTACTTTGGAGGCTCACAAGATAGAAGACCTAGCTTTAAGCTCTTATATAACATTAATGTTATATTATTATCTTTCACAATTTTGATATTTGGAGTCATACTTATGTGTTTATCTGAAAATCAAAATTAAAACTATTTAGTAAGCGATTGTTTCGTTATATTAATTTTAAAATATGATCTTTTTAATCGTGGTTAGGAGCGCTATGTAAGCAGACTCGGCGGAGCGGACTCGGCGGACAAATCTCTTTTGCGCATAGTGTTTGATCATGATAAATAAGCAATTCTGTGATCAATCAACACAAACACGAAATGGCCGCGTAGCGTAATGGTTAACGCGTTAGATTTCGGTTTACCGATATCATCCTGAAAGGGAATCTCTAAAGATTGTGCGTTCGAATCGCACCGTGGTCGTAGGTAGTAGAGCTTTTTGATACGCTATTATTTTTCCTTTTAATTTATGGTTCTCTTCTTTTTTCAAATTTGCTGCCCGACCTGATTGTGATATGTCGCTTACTTGTAATTAATAATTTAAAGTCTTGGAGAGATTTACTTACTCCCTGATATTGGAATGTAAATAATGAAATATTATTTATTATAATAATTCAAGTTTAATACAAAATGTTTTTATTTTCAAAATAATAAATTTACAATTCAATGCCAAATTCATATAAAAGCTTGAAACCATACCCTGCTTAGTAAATAAACTATGGCCACAATCAGGTGCGGAAGTGACACGTCCCGATCACCAACATGAGAGTAGCATAATCTAAAAGAAAAGAAATAATGCAGCAGTGTATAGGTCTTGTGTTGTGTGATTTTATAATTTCCATGGGGAATTTATTTTGTATGGCCCGAAGTCTTTATATGTCTCAGGTATTGGTAGTTTCTTACCATAAACCTGACCGGTACAAAGATTTATTAACTGTTATTCCTCTTGACATTATTTTGAGCATGTAATTGCCTTCAAGACTCACTTATGTTTGGGTACAAGGAAGGGGTTTATCGCTGTAATATTGCCGCATGTCGTGAATAACCTTTGGAACCTGGCAAAATACCAACAAGGGAGTGAACATGTGGCACCTACAAAGTATAAGCACGCTTTTGTGACGCCAAATGCCATCCTCACATCGTTGAATAACATATCTACGCAAAAAAGGCAAGAGAACATACACCAGATATTTGAATTAAATCGGTGGCTAAGCGAGCTTCGTATCACCAGTCTCACCCCGCCGACGTCACCTAAGCATTTGCCAAAGCAACCAACCGCCAATGTCAGGAATCAGAGATACCCTCAAAGGCGGCTGGCATTCTAAGGGTAAGGATGGCAAGAGCAGTGAGAGCTGGCGGAGTGATAACAGGGGTATAAATCAGGTAGCAGGATGGATAGGGAAGGGAAAGAATCAAAACAGCACAGAAGCATCAGAACATGTGTCACGTCCACTCTCTACCCTCAAGGATCCTGCAGCTTTTGGACCACCCCCGAAACACATTAATTATCATGGAGGTGCTGCCTTCCCGAACCAGATCACGCCGGACACTCAAGGTCTCGGAGCACCACTGTCAGAAGAGCAGATAAGGTCGAGATATGAAGCGGAGGAAGCAGAGGCTCAAAGACAGGCGGAAGAAGATGCAAAATCCGCCCCACCATCCATTCCGTATCGGACAGATACAACAGGACTCTCAACAGCACATCTCCCACCTCCACCAGGACGGAAGGATGGTGCGGATGGCCGAATTCCAGCTGCCAGCAAACCGAAACCTCCAAGCCTCCCCCCTCGACTACCCTCCAGACAGAACCAGGTCTCTACTACCTCACCTCAGATTATGGACGTGCCGGACTCTCACAAGGGAATACTCAATCAAGGATCTCTGAACAGGCTGGGTGATGCTGGGGTCTCGGTTCCTAGTTTAGGAATCGGAGGATCAAATGGAGAAAAATCACTTCCACTATCTCCTACAGCTTCTCGTTCTCCCGTTATCTCCCACAGTCCACCACTGAATGAATCTCAATCCCGCTTTTTCCGACTTTCCTCTTCACAACCATCTACACCGGAGAGTCCAAGTGAGGGAACAACATTCGCTCAGAAACAATCCGCTTTCAAAACGGCCGACTCATTCCGAAACAATCCTTCCTCAGTATCAATGGGTGATGCAAGGAATGCGGCCAGTACGGCTAATAACTTCCGTGAACGTCATGGTGAACAAGTTAAATCAGGCTGGCAGTCAGCCAATAAGATAAATAGCAAGTATGGAATTGCAGAGAAAGTGGGCTCTTATGGAGGAGTCGGCGTCACTCGAGATTCGGAGCTGGTTGCCGTTCCAGAAGTCAATACGAGGCATGGTATAAACGATAGCGCTGCGGAGGGCGGACGACCAGAATTTAGAGTGTTAGGCAAGAAAAAACCACCTCCTCCGCCAAAAAAAAGAGCCGAATTAGCAGGTCCTGGCATTGCGAAAGAGACTGCGCCACCTCCCCTGAATTTGGCTAGTAAACCAAAGCCTCCAGTAAGTAATGACTATTGATAGGCTGCAATGACGTTTTTTCCACCCTGATCTTACTGATGTCTTCAATTTGCCTTGACTGTACGTTCCATGTTTGTACCAGATTTCCTTAGTTTTCTGTCCCAGCTTATAAACCAATGTACGAGGTTTTAAGATAACTGTGAACTATCGCTTATCTTAATGCATTGGGAGACTTAAACCGAGAGACTCCTACATCTAATATTACTGTGGGAAAACCTAGGCCTTTTATCTTAATACTTGTTCAAAGGGCGGGAAGTTGTATTTGCACCTTCGCTTACCCCCCCCCCCCCCCCCTCTTCTCAGTTATGTGACAGGTCATTCTTGAAACCTCCCATAGAACCCCACTGCTTCTCCCGTGACTATTACCTGGGTAATCACCCAGCATTGAGAACATCAGCTAACTTCCTAGTCTACCGGCATTGCTGAAAGCCAAGATCCAGAGTGTACCCAATCATCTCGAGATATCGTACGACCTCAAAATTCCTATGAGGCTCAAGATCTAGACCTTGACCTCAAATCGGCTTGGTTTGCGAAGAATCACCCAACTTTTCCGCCTGCCTCTGTCAATCGTCTTCCAGGTTCAAGGAGTTCTGCGTTTACAGTGGGCTGGTCTTCTAATGGGGTTCGAAAGACACATACTTTAACAGGTGTCATTCGACACAATACAACATTAGCAACTACGAAAGTGCATCTTACTTGGGACAGTAGTAATCCTGCATTAACTGTAAAGGCGAAACAAAAACACTATCCGCCGCCCCCTACACTAAACCATGATGAGCTAGAGGTGTGTCGAGAAAGGTATCTTCACATTTGTTCCAATGTAGTCATGGCTTGTTAACAAAATCAGGTACTCGAATGAAGTAGCAAGTAGGAGACGGAGAATGCTGGACCCTAGCCAACAATTCACTTATAGCTACTGCATCTAATTGTACTTCTCGAGGCCAAGAACCTTGCATGTCGTCCCAATCCTATGTTCACGGCTATCTTATTTTCTCGTTTGTACCAGCCGTCTCACCATACCCAGAGCCAAAGGGAGGCGTGCTACAAGCCGGTGTAGCGAGAGGAGATGTGATACAACTTCTCTCTACTTATTTCAAAGCCAAAGATGGGGGAAGTGAGAAATGGGCAGGTGCCCCGGATCATACTGCTGTTGTGGTTGAAGTCGAGCCAAATGGAGTTTTACGGGTTTTGGAACAGAATGTTGGTGGCGTTAAAAGAGTCCAGGATGGAAGGTACGATATATCAGAATTGGTGAAGGGTGAGATGAGAATATTTCGGGCCGTAGGTGAGACTTGGCTCGGGAAGTTAGATCCTACATGGTAACAATTGAAGCTCATGTTGAAGCAAGTAGCTTCAAAATTAGTAATCCTTTATCATATATGCCCTGTTTTCTATTATACCTAGCACAGTCAATAAAAACTGCGATGGAGTTCAGATATTGCAATTGAGATTGTGATAGTTTCTTGAGAGCGAGTGATTGAGCGAGACTCAATCCCTACTTCCAGCGAGTACTACACCTCATTTACTCTCATATAAGTAAAGGCGATCACAATCCAAGATGTCGCCTTCAGTACTTACTCCTTACCAAGCACGTCGCCCACTCGAGAGATCACTATCTGGCCCCACAAAACTTTCCCAAACTCCTCGGGTTACAAAGTCTGCAAAGGTGATTCCTGCTCTCGTGGATCATCAACCTAGTATATTTCTCAAATAATACTGACCTGCCTCATTTTCGTCAGACCAAAGAAGTAACCCCGGTGGGCGACCTTTCCATTCAAGTTTTCCCGGGAGGTATTTATTGAGCTTCAACAGTCAATATGGCAAACACGGAGAAAAGAGCAACTCCAATCTCGAACAAAACGCTCGTAGAGGCTAGGTCTTCCCTATCACGTAGAGACGCTACTACTACCAAGAAGAAAGCTCCAAATCTTGCGTTAGCATGACACATTCCTTGAAAGCACGAAAACTAAAATCTCACAGTGCCCCTCACAAAGAAGTCGTCACCATCTACGTCGGTCAAACGGCGCAGCAATTCACGGTTCACAAGTCCTTCATCGTCCACTACTCTCCCTATTTCGCCGCTGCCTTTGAATTCAAGGCCGAGAATGGAGATGATACATCGGTGGTTTATAAGGATGCCACGCCAGAAGCCTTCGGCCTCTTCGTAAGTTGGATCTACTCAAAGTCGATTCGAGGACCGAACAACGAAGATCCCAGTCTGGCGGATCTCATCGACCTGTGGATTCTCGCAGGGAATATCCAAATCCCAGAGCTCCAGAATGTGGCCATCGTCGATATTCGCAAAAGTGGACCTCTTCTCAACGCAGAGAAGTTGAGATATGTCTACGCTAGCACATCGCTAGACAGTCACCTTAGGAGGTTCTTAGTTGATCAGCTTGTTCGAAGGGTTCCTTTCCAGCAATTCGCTTCTTTGCTTAGCCACCCTGGTCTCCCCTCTCAGCTTCTCGTCGACTTAGTCATTGCTGCGAGAAAGATAATCCCCGATGCGAGTTTGCCGGAGCTTGGCTTGAGGTTGCGGGACTATGTTGTTCCTGAGGGCGCATATGCAGCTTGAATGATAGTGCTGGAATGAGACGTTGAGTGAAGCAATGCGAGCGTGGCCGTAAAACAGTTGGGGGTTTTTTAATATGCGTTGAATTCCTTTGGGACATTGCTTCCTGGCGGAAGAGTATCTATGCGCATCGGTGGATAGAGTTGATTTTCATGCCTGTTATTATTCACTACAGACACGATATCGTTACCCGCTTAATGAAGTCAATGATAATCTTTGGTATTGCCATCTGCAGAAAGTGAAAGTGAAAGCGAAACCAAAATGCTTAAAGAAGAGAATCTCAAAAGCTACTTCTGAACGCATCTCTTCCCCTCCCTCGTAATTCTTATTAAACTTCCAACTTCTATTTTCTAATACGGTAACATCTAAGCAAGCTCCACTCCTATCATCTCTGAGCAACTACAAGGTCTTACTTTCTTACAGGTGAGATCAAGGTAAACCCATACTACATATGTACTCAACTTCACCCCTTATAAACAAACTATATATTTATTACTCCTTTATCTCCTCCTGCACGACGATATCGAATAAACTACCAATGCGACTTCAATCCCGCTCGTTCTTCCCAACAACAAGATCCGAACCACCTGAAATCGGAGTACGATCTTAGCACGGCCATTATTGCATGCCATTCACGGCCCAATGAAGAATATCCCTCAAGAACTGGCAACGAGTTTATAGTTTCGGTAGGTATATTAATTACCTCAACCTGCAGCGAGAGAATCTCCAAAGCTGCTCTTATGGGTTTTGGTGAAGGGTCTCGTAAGGCTATCAGATTTTAAGATGGGATGGGATGGGGGTAAGGAGTGGGTGGGGGGGGGGGGGAGAAAGTAAGAGAATATACTTTAGATCTCTTCCGCGGCATTCGTTCTAGCTAAACACGAAGTAAACACGAAGGGCTGTCTAATGGGACGATTCTTTCTGGATAGACAAAGAATATAGGAGAGACTAGGAACTGTGGAGACGCCACTACAAACGTCCAATGCAAATCTCGTAGCTGGGTGTTGTGCCCCAGTTTACCGTCGATACGTGCATGAAAACTGCATGAGCGCCACCTTCAACTTGTCTTTTCTAATTATGCACTGTCAAGTTATTACATTCGAGACTCGACAGGATACCACTGCTTTGAGGATTTTGACCTAGACTGGTTTTATCATTTCTCGAACCTCAAGGCTGCACACGGACACATGCATTTCAAAATTGGGGAATGACGACAGGTACTTTTGATTGATGCTGGGAGATATCATCGATCTTGAATAAAGACCAAATATATCTGTACGCTATGAGATGCACCCAATACAAAGAAAAATGCGCGTATATGTGATGTCTTCCCTAAACCTTCATCTCGGTGAGCCCGTGTTTCCAGACAGTCACGTAAGGAGTGATGCCATCCTCACGATAATTCAACAGGACAACCCTAACACATGTGAGTACGTGGCATACGAATGGGCTCAGATTTACTCACATTCCATCAGGATCCATCGTCTCGCCGGTATAAAATTCGTAGTCCTTGAAGTTGCCTACGATCTTCTTGGCAAACCCTTGCGCACCCTTTTCGAACTCGACAATGGTCTCTTCGGGGGTGTTCTTCTCTTTTAAAAGCTCCTTAACCTTCTTCATGTAGGCTGCAACTAATTAGAAAATATCTCAATACCTCCGGAATAATGACGTACTCTTAAGATGACTGAGGTATTGCTTCTTGTCAAATGAGGTATTGACAAGTCGGAAAGAGTTCACCACGTTATTAACTTGAACTGCGCCATCTTCAAGCGCTTCATCGGCCGCTTCAGCAGAAGCGTTGGCCCCAGTATCTAGAAAGCGACATCAGCCTTACCCTCAGTTATTTACTTTGCGCCGATTGAGAAGTACGCACCGACATTGACGGCACCGAGAGTGATCATCTGACAGTCGACTTCGTACACGACATTATCGACCAACTTCATATCATATGAATCTGAGATGATCTCATCGCCGGTGATAATATCCTATTATTGCGCAAAAAAAAAAAAGAAGTTAGCATTCTGTTCTGCCCCTCATGTTCAATCTCAGCTCTAAAGAGCGGGGTTGTTTTGAGGACTCGGACAGTCCGCACCTTGAAGATAATCATGATGGCGATATTTGTTGTTCAAAAATGTATTTAGGGAAGGTAGCCGCGCAAAAGGAGAGGTGCGACGAGTGGAGGATCCCGCGACAATGTTGTGGTGGTGAAGCAGAGCGGGCGATTAAAATAATCTGAAGTCTTGGTGGGGCACAAGGCCTAGTCCAATTAGAGATACGCGGGTAACTATCACGTGATTTTCCATATATACCTGGGGCATCGAGGTATCACACGTCCCGTCGAGCCTAGGCAGAAACTTCAACAAGTGCGTATTATCTGTGGCATCGTATATCTATCGGGAAATATATAGCGACGGGTGGGGATGTTGGCGTAGTACCCTGTCAATTTGATTATTTCAAATAAAATATCATTGCAGGGCTCTTTTATATAATTAGATCCATCCACCTCGTCCGTGGTAGTCAGCAGCAATCGTACCACCGACGACTTAGCGTCGGATGGTAAGGCTCAGCTGCTTACATCAGCTCTAGGATGGAACCGGACGCTTCGGAGCAGTTAGACGAGATTTGATAAAAGCACTTGACGGAAAGTTGGGTGGCGTGTCTTTGTCTTTCCTTCTGCTATAATAAATACTCCTGATCGCACGCTCCTTCCTTGGTTCTCCTTCTTACAAGTCCACTCTCCTTCGTGCGCACCACGATAACTGCTTGAATTACCACTGAGCATGGCAAATCTTACCATTCTGTCCAACACTACCATGTCCGATCTACCACCTTTGCCTTCATACACCCTCTCACCCGTGAAGCCTCTCGTCCCCTTTATTGCTGATTTCTACCTCACTCTCATCCTTCCCATTGCTGCATACTGGCTGGTGTCCCTCTTCTTCCACTATATCGACGTTAAGGATTTATGGCCTCAGTACCGATTACACACTCCGGCCGAGATCCTCAAGAGAAACCACGTTTCGCGGTACGAGGTGGCACGCGATGTCATTATCCAGCAAGTTATACAGACAGCAGTAGGAGCAGTTCTAGGTCTTACGGAACCCGATGAAGTTAGTGGGAGGGAAGATTATGATATTGCACGCTGGGCCACACGATTACGAATTGCTCAGAGGGTTCTGCCGCAACTCCTCGGCTTCCTGGGATTGAACGCCGCTGCTATCTCCAAAAATGTGGCCGTATCCCACCCTATAATTGCAGGATTATTGGCCGGTGGGAAATATCCATCTTTGATGATGGGTTTGGATGTTGTTAGCGGATCCCCTGTTCCTACCTTTGCTGGTTGGGAACTCTTTGCTGCCAAGGCCTTGTATTGGTACATAGTACCTGCAATGCAATTCGCATTGGCGATCTTTGTCGTGGACACATGGCAGTATTTCCTTCATCGTGCTATGCATATGAATAAGTGGTTGTACAGTAAGTTATGAACCCGCAACTCCACTGGAGGAAATTTACTGATACCCTCTAGCAACTTTCCATTCACGCCACCATCGCCTTTATGTTCCTTACGCCTTTGGCGCTCTTTATAATCATCCTTTCGAGGGTTTCCTTCTCGATACCCTTGGTGCTAGTATAGGATATAAAGTAGCTGGTATGACTGCTCGTCAAGGAATGGTATTTTTCACAGCATCAACCATCAAAACCGTTGATGATCATTGCGGCTACGCATTGCCCTGGGATCCACTTCAACGCATCACCAGCAACAATGCAGGATATCACGATATCCACCATCAAAGTTGGGGCATCAAGACAAATTTCTCACAACCATTCTTCACTTTCTGGGATCGATTGCTGGGTACGGTTTGGAGTGGAGACACCTCGGCGAGATATGAGAGGTCTCGAGAGGCTGCCCAATTCAAGGTCGACGCCGAGAAAGTTCAACTGTGATCTAGAAGAGGTCCGGGGGTTACAATATTAACCAGTCGGTATCTTCTGCATCCTGCAGAGGCGGTGTTTTGGCAGGTAGCTTGGATTGGATTTGGATGGGTGGTCTTGGCGTTTATGGGACCGTAATATATGTATGTTCTGCCTGTACATCATAAATGAATATCTCAGGTTGTCGAAGAAGAGGTCCAAACTGGATACCATAATGTTAATAAGATAACTCTTCTGTTGTTTTATCTATAAAAGAAGAATATAGAGTTTGCTGACCGCCGACTCAATTACGTGACGTGAGATATGATGGTTACCACACACGATTATTTTCTCCGTTTGACCTTCAGCACCTTGTAATGGGATGCTTGTCACGTTAGACAACACGGTAGATCTCAGTGCATTGTGGCCCCGAACGGTTTCTCGTCCCGGGCGATCAAGGACGGGTAAGGCTGAGACATCTCTGGTGATCCCCCAGGCGCAACCAAGTACAAGTAGTACGGCATGGAGGCTCGATGTCCGGTGGTTCCACATGCTTCATCCTCTGCTATGCCTTTATTCGGACATAACGTGCTCGTATGTGGAGGGTATCAATACACCCAACTCTTTTCTTCCACCGTGCCGTGTAGGCGAAATTCGTCTCGCGTCCGAAACCCCAAGCCCCAGGATGAGTTGGTACACCAGGTATACCAAGCACCGTCGAAGTCGAAAGGAGATGAATAACAATGATAAGTCAAGTAGTAAGGAGAGAGCATGTTTCAGCTTCACCCTCACCCTCACCCAATGGACGATTGTTGGACTCGTCCCCCCCCTATGTATACCCGACGCGAGCAGAGCCCTTCCAATCTCCACACCTCCGTCAGCGCATGATCTCCGCACGTGTTGGGCGTGACGATGTCCGTTCGGGGGGGGGGGAACGGGGAAGGGTGGGTAGAGTACTGTATTGTTTATCCACTGGTGATGATCTGGTGGAATATGCCCCTCGTGCGGTGCTGTATGCAGTCGTTAGGGGACAATCAGGGATCAGTTCGCTATTCGACAAGACTGGTGCCGGGTGATGATTATCATTGATGAGCGTGATGATGATGGTGCTGATGCAACGAAGGTAGACGTTTCAGGCCCGCTGCTTCCCCTTTCCTCTTCCCGGCGCCACTGGACACCAGCTGGAGCTGCTCTCCGACAGACACTAGGGGGACCCCAGCGGGTCGATGGTCGATGGTCGATAGTCGATGAAAGGTCGTCCACCACTACTACGACCCCCTCACAAGGCACTTGCCTTTTGCCGCCCACGATTGGAAGTTTCAAGGTCAAGGTCAAGGTCAAGGTCAAGCACAGGTATCGCCTCTTTTTGTTGATCTCAGAGCCCCCGCCCCCTTCCCCCCCCCCTTTGCAAGCATCTACCATAGACGCAAGCCGTCATTCCAAACTTTATTGGCTCCACCACCACTACCACCACCACCACCACCACTACTACTCATATCTTTCTCCCTGCCACTTTTCCTATAAGATTTGTCCGTCCCTACATTCACTCGTCGTATTCCCAAAGACCTGTCACCGTTTCATCCATCTGCACTTTTATCAATGCCATCTCGGCCATCCTAGCGTCACCTCGTCCTGCGCCACACCTCTGTATATGCAGCCATTGGATTTCATACAGACCGTAACAACAATAAGCAGAACCCACAACAGCCTCACACTTCTCTCTCCTGCGTGTAAGAGGCCCCCGTCCATTCTGGCCCCGGCGGTAAACCTCGCCGAGTATTATCTGGCCAGCGCTTCGAGGTCAGGGTCACCTCCCTTGACTGGCCATAATCTATCACTACTTCACTTCCACGGACGCTTTCAAAACACTGCCGCTACCCTCAAGCTGGTCCAGACGTTATAGATCCAATACACATCATCTGCTCGCGGCTCCTTGCCGGAATTATGCAGCCTGCCGGTTCTACAAGAACTTGACGATCCCGCCCTGCCTTGAGAAGACAATCTTTTTCTTTTTTCTTTTTGTCCTGGAACACATAGTCATTAATACTTTGCTCAGGCTGGTCCTAATTTTTTTTTTTTTTTTTTTGGGTGGCAGAATGGATTTCACCACCACACTTATTACTTTTATGCTGTGAGTTTCCTTTACTTCTCCCTTCTCCCCGCCCCCGGCCCACGACGCCTATGTCACAAACAGCAGTCCATATCACGTGTCTGTTTTGCAATTCCCTCACCTTGAGAACCCACCTGCACTTAACATTATACATTGTCTCGATGCCTAAGGCTGAGCAGTGGGAAACCTTCCAATGTCCCTTCGCTGCCCATGTATTTGTAAGCTGCTCCCTTCCGGAGGAGGCTTCGCAGTTAGCTATGCCACGATAAATTTTACTCTGGCTTTGCAAGTGCAAAGCAAGATGGTCTTTCATGATCTCCGAACAGCAGTTTATTGTGAGAAAGATGATTATTGTTGCTGCTGAATTGTGGTTGGCACATAAACCTTTCAGTACGTTCTGGTTGTCACTCCCGATCGCCAGACAGTGAGAGAGATTGGTCTTTATTTCGTTATATTCTTATATTGATCGGCAATGTATTCCAAAGTTGTTTGTACCAAATTGTCTCCGAGATGACGGCTATTTTGGATTAAGCCTTGATAATATTTGGAATTTTTGTCGGCGAGGATGAGACATGCTTCTATATATCTACTACATGTCGTCAATTAAACTATTACCTCGCTGACATTTCTGTAGCCAAACAGCGCAATCTGTTCAATCAGTTCATTTAATCGGGTCTTGGGACAATTTTAAGAAGCGCTACGCCATGGAACGAGATAGCAAGCGTGCCCTCGGTCAATGGCGTGGATGCTATGCGTTCGAGGATATAATTTGTGACGGAGACGGAGACGGAGACGGAGACAGTAGTCCCAAACGAACTGGAGGTTTGAAAATGGGATCTACATATTACTACTACGTAGGTTTCACATATTTTGAAATTTAACTTGTGCTCATGTTTATCCAAGTACGAGATCGACGACGGTATTGAGACTTTCGATCACACCATCCCATCCACCACGTCGTGCCCATACCTTCCAGGCCAACCTGTAAATCTTCTCTCTGTTCCCGTCGAAGTTCATCCACCTCGGGATCGCAGCGCCTCAATGAGTTCTATGATGAATGGGGATATCAAGACAATGAATCCTGCAGATAAATTTCTCTCTCCACGGCCTCCCCCCGCCCCTCCTATTCTACCTCGCTTGAATACTTCGTCCTCGGTTTTGCTAAAGAAACGATCTGCACGTTCTGTTTCGCCGGGGAAGTCGCCAAGATCACCATGGTCACCGAAAGGTTTTTTTGGTCGCTGGTCAAACAACTCGTCAGCCTTGAATGACGGTGACGACCGCGGTCGACCATCGTCACCTTATATGAACTCTATTATGCAATCACAGTCTGCGAACACGTCGTCAGAGCTCCTTGGTCGCTCAACAGAAGCGAACCGAGCTCCACACACTCGAGATATATCTCCCCAATCCTTCAAAATAACTCCCTCGAGAGAGCCTTCTCCTTTACGCCAGGCCATCGTCGACAGTAGCAGTAGGAAACCAAATTCTCGAGAGCCGTCTCCGCTGCGACACTCATCTACTATGGAGAGTGGTAGTCATGGTATCTCAACTCTTATCATACCCGATGAGATAGCAGAAGAAATCGAAGACGATGACAACTTTGCCAGTCATGATCCTTTGGGTGGTAAAGACCTTGTCACCGCACTATCACCGCCACCATCGGCAATCAAATCACAATTCGCTCGGGTTGGAACCACGACGGACAAACCACTCCCGCAACTTCCAGAAAACAGCCCTCTATCTCTACAAACCCCGTCTGCATTTCCTTCACCTCTTCACCTTCGATCACCTACCTCGGCTTCCCAACTGCCCGAATCACACTTCTCAGTTTCGACCATTTCGACAACTCTTACTTCTCCTACAGATAGTAGTTTCGGATTCAGTGAGACGCCTTCCATTTCCGATTCCAACGATGATGAGGACTTGACAGTAGATATCAGTAGCGGAGACGAGTCAACATATAGCCCGAGTTCGGCAGCGGCTCGCGGCCGATATTATGGATACAGTTTACCGGATGGAGAGTATGCCTCCGAGCAGACAATACGGAAAGAAACCCCCCATTCACCTCTGACGCAGGCGAGAGGTAGAGCGACTTTTGGCGGGCCGGTACCTTTCGGTGTTGGCGCAGGCGCTAGCAATACAGTTGGGCCGATTACTGCATTGGAGGAACTCCTCAATGAATTGGGCTATTTAGGCGATGCAATTACGGGAAGGTGACGGATAAAAACAACGTGTTATATGTGAAGTAAGTCTCAGGGAAAACGGCTAGAGCGGGATTTTTGGGGGTTGGTAGTATACTGTTTGTGATTTAGCATGGAGTTCGGACTATGTGAGCGCCAGAACCGCAGGAAAATGAGCGGAATACCATGGATGAATTGTTTATTTGTGCTGGATGTTATCATATCTTTGATGATGAGGGAGAGATGAGTGTTATGATACAAGAGAAAAGTGTTCATGAGCAATAAATAAGTAAGTTATAGCTGGCCATTCGGGGCTTTTAGCTGTGATGATGATAATGAATGGCCGAGGTGCAGGTCGAAGTACTTATTCATAGAAGGGATATTGGCAATTGATACTCTTATCCACCATGTATTTAACCAACTTCTGAGCTCTCTTGCTCTTTAGGCCCTTTAATAATAACCCATTCTACCCATATGTGCTCTCTCGCTCCTCTGACCCACTATTCAACATGTTCTAAAAGTAGATAAATTTTATTAGTGAGTACCGGAATAGGGGGTTCACAAAGGCTCACGCTAAATCATATTTATTTACACGCTACATATTGATGATCGATCGTTAGAATAATAATCATATATATACCTGTATCATTGACCTCTAAGCCCGTATCTACACTCCGACCTGTTCCTACCTCGCCATGCAAGCCTTTAGTCGCGAATGATGATGACCTGCAAGTCTATTTATATGTAATGTTACCAAGCCACATGACCACCAAAATACATCCCAATCTCCACCTGAGGTCTTCTCCCAGACGTGTCAACAACTTTGCACTCCATCTAGTACATTTCCCGTCACAAAGGACATACCTAAAATCTTTCAACGGTGTACCTCCTCCGTCCCGAACTGATGGGGGGAGCAAGTATAGTGGGGTATCTCGTTCGTCACACTCACCGTGCGAAGTCAATCTACCTTGAATGATCCAGGCCGCTATTTTCTTGGTGGCATCACTTGTATACCAGCTTACCCAGAGAAAAATAGGGGTTAATATTGCGGCTTCTGTCCAGCGCCCCCAAAGTCCCAGTCTCAGCAAACCAGTCGTGTCTCCAGCGAGCCAAATGTGGTATTGCAAGACGTACGTTTCGGATGAGCAGCGTCCCAACCACGCAAACACTTTCGAGTGATGACTTCTTAAAACCCGATGCGAATTTCGCAAGGTGACGAAAGAGAGGATCGGAATGAAGGATATGTACGGCTGCCACCAGTTGTAGTCTGCTTTATTAGGCGATCGCCTCGTCAGGATCCAGAAAACCGGAAGGAGAATGGCAGATACAAGGATACAGATGGATCGGAAGAGGTACAGGTAAATTGTTGTAGGTTGAAGGATTGCATTTCGGGAGCAGGAAGACAGCGGCGAGCTAGTCATAACTCCATGTAATCGCTGGTATAGGACTGCAGTTATCACTCCGACGTAGACAATGTACATATCAAGGAAGACACGGAATCGCCATTCTTCCATGTCCCAGGATATTCCACAGCAATATCTGAGGATAGAAGACGCGACCTCCAAAATGCCAGGTATCTTTATAAATGCGGTTGTGACTAGAGCGGAACAGAGGATCTTACAAAAAAGGAAATTCAAATCGGAATTACCATCACGGCCAATCTTCAATGTGAAGTATATGACAAGGAACCAGAAGCTAACCAGCGGAGCGAAGTAGTAGAACAGGTAATCTGTCCTCATCATATAAGACAGTATGCAACTAAGAAGGTTGTTGCGAAGGAGGACACTAGCAACTCGACGAAGAGAGTAGTCGTCGGTCTTCATGAAATAAAGTGTGTGGCCAAAGCCAGTCATGAATAAGTAGGATGCCACGAGGAGTCGTACCACTTCGTATACCCAGAGAATTCTAGATGCATGGGTGTAATGGTAGATCAGAATAAAGAACTGCATCCACCCCTTCCACTCATCCGTCTGATCTCGAGATAGGAAACGATGCTCGGGAAGTCTCAAGGGAGCTTCAACTTTAGTCACACCCCTATTCTTTCTAACGGAGAATAAACCGGCAAATGCGACAGCCAGGCATGCAAGAAGGAAATCTCTCTTCTGAAATTGTTTGTGACCCTTTTCGAAGAGCTGAGTACGATCTGCATAGAAGCAGAAACATATGACGAGTGTGAAAATAGTGAGAGCCGCGAACACCTCCGCGTGGGGTAGGAAAGGACCAATTCGCAGAGCATGTCTACGGCGCATGAAAGAAACTATCGGGAGAAGCAGCATTCCTGCGAGAAGGATGATCAATTGAGCGCCCACGGGCCGCTTGTAATTGCTACAGCATGTTCGGTCGGAAGGATAATGTTTCGAAGTGGTACCGCTGTTGCACCGCAAATTCAAGAGGATATCTGCTTTGCGATGGGCCACATTATTAACTACATGGAGGCCACTCTCTTCGTAACCCCTGCGGCCAGTCCAAGTCATCAGAGAGAAGCTCCAAACAACATCCGCATTAGAGTGTGCGGAAACTTGTTGCAGGTAGTCGTTCATCAGATCAATTTTCTCAGGGGTTATAGTCGCCTCTCTAGATGGTGATAATGATTGATACCATGGTACCTGGACAGGAGCCAGTAGTAAAAAGTTGGGCAGCTGATGCCCGATTGGGAGAGGCCTTAATTCTGAATCTGCTGATTCAATCTGATTGGAATAGTTGGCATGGTCCATATAAGGAATCACATTGTCGATAGAGTCTCTGAAATCTTTGAAGAAATTTTCCTGGCCGTGACGAGCATACCATAGACCCGGTGCGCCAAGTAATATCAAACCAGCACTGTCGCCGAAGCCACCCATAGTTTCATCCGGAACTGCCCTGAACTTCCTGAGTTCGTGGTCCAATCCTGTTGAATTCAACCATGGGTCCCAGATGAATTGGACTGTGACTCCACCGGAAACAAATTCTAGATCTTTATGCTTCTGCTCCACATCCAGCAACTCTGACAGTTCCTCCTCTGCCCTTTTCTGGTCCATTTTGTTGGCCAAGGCCCAGAATATTTGACGAGTCGTCGAATCTCCAATGAATACCATCCTTCGGTCGTGAAAGCATCCTTGAATTTCCTCCTTCTTGTATTCGTGCATCAAACACCCGGAAGGTTCCCAATTCTGAAATGGATTTGAAGAGCTCCATCTTGGGCCAGCATCTAGCCACTGGCCTTTATTGAGGAGCGCGGCGCATTTGAAGGGATCAGCTATGTCTGTCGGTCAGAGCAATTAGTTACGGGTCGCAGGATGCGGGGATGCTTCCAAAACGAACCTATCCAGCAATATCTATACACCACAGCAACAATGGTCAGGCAGAGCAAAGATTGTAAGAGTCTCTCGACCAGTAGCACGGCTCGACTGGGTGTCGAAGGTACAGCGACTTTAAGGCGAGTCATTGCTTTTCGTACGGAACAGACAAGCTACGTTGAGCTACATAGTACCTCGTTCTCGCGCCTGATTAACCAACGAGAACCCGAGAGAGGTGACCGGGACGGCGGCGATCTGCTTGCTAAGTGGGAAAAAGGGCGTGCATGTGGCCAACAAAATAGGCCGTCGTCCACTTACTTGTACGGAGGTGCCTTTGGGTGAAATATCAAGGAGAGAGGGGCAAAGGGAAGGAAAGAGA